>JASDQU010310030.1:72768-127625 GCA_032191745.1 Picea mariana | reverse complement strand
TCTCAATGTGCATTTCTAGCAAGTGAATCAATTTGGATTATATACAATTATTGTTTATAGTATCAGGTTGGTTTGGATGTTGAATGTGTTACAGTTTTTCCTCTGGAATTATTTCAATAATTTTAAGACCTGTAATCATTCTTTTCCTTAATATTTTCTTTTGTTAGAAAACCCGCGACCCTTTCTTTATTGTGATTGAAATATAAGATTATTTCTAGATTAAAGCCTTATATTTCTCTGTGTTATGTTTCATTGTTTTACAATTTCATAATTGTCACTGAACCAGGAAACGGCCTTACTTGTGTTTTCATTTTTTGTTTTAGGTTTTAAAGTTTTTTTATCAATATCTTACCCGAATGTCTGAAGTAACAAACTTATAAAAAATCCTCTTTATAAATAAAAAATTAATCACCCATGACAGTCCCTAACGAGAGGCAACCAAACGTAGAACCCGGTTTACAAGATCAAACCAATATAGCATTGAACCTATTTAACACCATCTTACAAACTGCAACAAATAGAACCGAGTTAGAACGATCGTGGGCAGCAATTGAACGCGATATAACCATCCAGGAACAAAGGGAAGAAAGACAGAGACAGTTGAGAAACCGACTCTGATTTGGTTTTCTTTGGTTCTTTGTTTTAAAAGAATTATCATTTTGGATGCCTAGACGGTGTGTTTTACAGCCTTAAAACACAAACTCTGGAACAACAATATCGATAGGCAACACCGAGTGATGAGATGTCCAGAAAATCAATTTCAGTTTGGATGTATCTATGTAGAGCCCCACGGTATTTCAGAACCAAATCTCGTTTGGAGTCTTTGATACCCAGCTTGGTGCGCAAGGTATGGAAGGTATTGGTGAACTTCGTAACTACTTGGCCCCTCTCTTGCCACGGTGTGGTCCATCTTATGTATTGGTCCTCATAGTTTCCAATAGGGTAATATTGTTCCTTTACCACATCCACAAAAAATTCCCAAGTGGGATCGGCCCCATATATTTCAGACTCCTCTGTGGAACTCTGCTCCCAATAAGTTTCCCACCAATGTTTGACACGAGGGAGAGATTTAAGGAGTGCGAAGGTGATATTTTCTTTGTCGAAAAATTTGTGAACAGAGAAATAACCTTCTAGCATATTTAACCATTTGTCTAGGGCTTATGCATCTATCTGTCATTCAAATACAGGAATATCAAAACTAACTTGTACCTTGAAAGGTGAGGTGACTCCAAAGTGGCCTCTTGATTAATATGCACCTGTTTGTATCGGCAGGCGTTGAAGGATGTGGGAAAAATTCTCCATCATTTCGTCCCTATTTCGCGTGAGAGCTTTCTCAAGCAACAGACTGATAGGATCGTCTGCTCCATTGTTTTTCTTTTATTCTACCATTGAGGGTTTCTTGGGTGTGAGAGAGAGATTTTCCTCAAGAGAGACAAGCTCGAGCCCATTTTTTTATACTCAGGCCTCATCGGGGACATGCACTGAAAAAAATAACCAAGAACAGCCTGCTCTGATACCATTGATCTGGATTATTTTCGGCACGAAATGAGATTGGAGATATAATAAAGAAATGCACAGAGATATAAAATATATTCAATAATATAACAGAAATGTATCATAGATGCAACCATCAAAACAAATATACAGTAATACATGATCTCTATTATTGAAAGAAATGTACAGAGACTGTAAAATTATAGAGTGAAAGACTGACTAGAATGGTGGCAGATTATCTCTAAGAAGGGATGTGACCGCAGCGCGCATTCGCAAGAAAATGATTACAATGAGGCTCTAAGGGAATTTTTACAATAAATAGGAATGCCAAAAGTCCTATACATCCAAAAACCTAACCCTAGGAGATGAAGCACCAAAAGTCATTTGAGCCCCATTTGGGTAAGTAGGTATCTCAACTTCACGGGGTTGTAACTTTTGCATATGATCTCCGTTTTAGGCGTATGATAGATCGTTGGAAAGGTATCATCGAGGAGATTCATTTTCGGGGCTCAATCATGCCTTTAGATATCTTTGAGAACATCTATCTATAAAAACCTTCATTTGGGCCCTCAAAATGGCCCCGGAAGTTAAAAACTGCTAAAAATAGTAAATTGCCAAATTTGCTAGAGAACTGTTTTGAGCCAGTCGGAAAAGCTGGGTGGCCACCGATATCTACCTAGATCAATCCTCCCTCATTAAGAAGCAATGGTCTCCATTGCATTGATTTCCCAGGGAAGAGGGAAAAGCGTTTGCTGAATCTGTATCTTGGTGAGCTGCTTGCCTTTCTGGAGATGTCGCGCTGCTCAGTTTGTAGAAGTCTATCACAAACCTGTTGAGGCTGAGGTTTTTCAACAAGTTAGCTACATGAGAGGATGGTGTGTAGAATGAATCTTTTCTCTTTGCTGTAACCTTTTCGACCTGCTTCTGTTGGATAGCAGTTGCTTGGGGCGAAGCTGTAGTGGTTGCAGTCTCCTGTTACCATTTTGAACAGATTGTGAAGAAGCTGAATTTTTCAGTATGAGATACTACCTTGCGACACTTTTTAGGTGGAACAGTAGTCGGAACTACCTCTGGTATTCTGTAGAGATGACCCCCTAGAGAAACAATGACACTATGGGGTCGAGACTCATAAACATCGTGGCGCTTCCACATATATGGTTGGCCCAAGAGAACATCACAGACATCTAGTGGGGAAACATCACATAATACCTCATCCTTGAAGGATTGGATGCCATATGACAATCGACATTATTGGTTGACACAAAGATCTCATCCTTGGCAAAGACACCCGATGTTGTATGGCTGCGGGTGTGGTGTTGTTGACAATCCCAACTGTTTGATGACCTCTGTTGAGATGAGGTTCTTCTGGCTTCTGCTATCAACAATAAAATGCAGTGGGGTCCCCTTCACCCACATCTATGAATGAAAAACTCACTCCTCCTTTTCAGGATCTGTTGGTTCTTATAGTTGAATTGTTGTGGTCGGGCCATAGAAGTGGGGTCTGCGTTAGTGATCTATCCTTTACCAGTATTTTCAGAATCAGATTCTAAATCAGGGTTCGGCTCCTTGTTTTTTATCTCAGCCACTAATGAATTTTTTGAGCGACATTCATCGGTGTTGTGCCAGGGGCTTTTGTGGAAATCATACCATTTTTCAGTGTCCTTCTTTGTCTTCCCATGACCCTTCTTTTCATGTGGCTTGGACTGGTTTTCGGGAGACTATTTGTTAGGGACGTCTTTGTCATACTTTGGTTGTTGCGGATTTGAAGAACCAAAATCATGTTTGTTCTGGTGCTTAAATTTCTGCTTAATTTTAACGGCATATCGATAGCCAACATTGAGTGATGAGATGTCCAGAAAATCCATTTTAGTTTGGATGTATCTGTGTAGAGCCCCATGGTATTTCAGAACCAACTATCATTCGGAGTCTTTGATACCCAGCTTGGTGCGCAAGGTATGGATGGTATTGGTGAACTCTGGAACTGCTTGTCCCCTCTCTTGCCGCAGTGTGGTCCATCTTATGTACTGGTCCTCATACTTGCCAATAGTGTATTATTGTTCCTTTACCGCATCCACAAAAAACTCCCAAGTGGGATTGGCCCCATATATTTTAGACTCCTTTGTGGAACTATGCTCCCAATAATTTTCCCACCAATGTTTGACATGGGGAAGAGCTTTAAGGAGTGCGAAGGTGATATTTTCTTTGTAAGAAAATTTGTGAACATAGAAATAATCTAATAGCAGATTTAACCATTTGTCTAGGGATTTTGCATCTATCTGTCCTTCAAATACATGAATATCAAAATTAAATTATACCTTGAAAAGCGAGGTACCGCCAAAGTGGCCACTTGATGAAGATGCGCCTATTTCTATCGGCAGGAGTTGAAGGATGTGGGAAAAAATCTCCATCATTTCGTCCCTCTTTCACATGAAAGCTTGCTCAAGCAAGAGACTAATAGGATCGTCTGCTCCGTCATTTTTCTTTTATTCTGCCATTGAGGGTTTCTTGGGTGTGCGAGAGAGATTTTCCTCAAGAGAGACAAGATCGAGACCCAACTTGTTATACTCAGACCTCATTGGGGACATGCACTGAAAACAACGACCAAGAACAACCTACTCTTATACCACTGATCCAGATTATTTTCAGCACGAAATGAGATCGGAGATATAATAAAGAAATGCACAAAGATATCACAGATATTCAATAATATAACAGAAATGTATCAAAGATGCAACCATAAACACAGATATACAGTAATACATGATCTCTATTAATGAAAGAAATTTATAGAGACTGTAAAAATACAGAGTGAAAGACTCGCTAGAATGGTGGTAGCTTATCTCTGAGAAGAGATGTAACGGCAACGCGCATTCTCAAGAAGATGATTACAATGAGGCTCTGAAGGCCTTTTTACAATAAACAAGAATGCCAAAATTCCTAGACATCCAAAAACCTAACCCTGGGAGATGAAGCGCCAAAAGTCATGTGAGCCCCGTTTGGGTAAGTTAGTACATCAACTTCCCGGGGTCGTAACTTTTGCATACGATCTTCGTTTTAGGCATATGATAGATCGTTGGAAAGGTATCATCGAGGAGATTAAAAACTACTAAAAATAGTAAATTGTCAAATTTGCCAAAAAACTGTTTTGAGCTAGTCGAAAAAGGTGGGTGACCACCGATATCCACCTAGATCAATCCTCCCTCCTTAGGAAGCAATGGTCTCCATTGCATTGAGTTCCTAGGGGAGAGGGAAAATTGTTTGCTGAATCTGCATCTTGGTGAGCTTCTTGCCTTTCTAGAGACATCGTGCTGCTCATTTTGTGGAAGTCTGTCATGAACCTGTTGAGGCTGAAGCTATTCAACAAGTCGGGCTACATGAGAGGACAGTGTGCAGAAGTAATCTTTTCTCTTTTCTGCAACCTTGTCGACCTGCTTCTGTTGGATAGAAGGTGCTTGGGGAGAAGTTGTAGTGGTTGCAGTGTCCTTCTATTCCCATTTTGAATAGATTGTGAAGAAGCTGAATTTTGTAGTATGAGATACTACCTTGCGACACTTTGTAGGTGGAACAGTAGTCGGAACTACCTCTGGTATTTTGTAGAGATGACCTCCTATAGAACCAATGCAACTACGGGGTTGAGACTCATAAACAGCGTGGGGATTCCACATATATGGTTGGCCCAAGAGAACATCACAGACATCTAGTGGGGGAAAATCACATAATACCTCATCGTTGAAGGGTTGGATGCCATATGACAATCGACATTGTTGGCTGACACGAAGATCTTGTCCTCGACGAAGCCACCCGATGTTGTATGGATGTGGGTGTGGTGTTGTCGACAATCCCAACTGTTTGAAAACCTTTGTTGATATGAGGTTCTTTTGGCTTTCGTTATCAACAATAGAATGCAGCGGGGTCCCCTTCACCTACATCTATGAATGAAAATGTGCTCCCCCTCTTCAGGATCTGTTGGTTCTTCTGGTTGAATTTTTGTGGTCACGACAATAGCAGTGGGGTCTATGTTAATGATATGTCCTTTACCAGTATTTTTTGAATCAGATTCTGAATCAGGGTTCGGCTCCTTGTCTTTGATCTCGGCCACCAATGACTGTTTTGAGCGACATTCATCGGTGTTGTGCCAAGGGCTTTTGTGGAAATCGCACCATTTTTTGGTGTCCTTCTTTGTCTTCCCGTGGCCCTTCTTTTCATTAGGCTTGGATTGGTTTTCAAGAGACTATTTTTTAGGGACGTCTTTGTCATACTTTGGTTCTTGCAGATTTGCAGAACCAAAATCCCATTTGTTCTTGTGCTTAAATTTCTGCTCAATTTTAATAGCATATCGATAGGCAACACCGATTGATGAGATGTCCAGAAAATCCATTTCAGTTTGGATGTATCTGTGTAGAGCCCCACGGTATTTTAGAACCAAATGTCATTTAGAGTCTTTGATACCCATCTTGGTGCACAAGGTATGGAAGGTATTGGCGAACTCCGAAACTGCTTGGCCCCTCTCTTGTTGCAGTGTGGTCCATCTTATGTACTGGACCTCATAGTTTTCAATAGGGTTGTTGGATCCACCTTTCTCTAAATGCACGAAGTGTTATGCTTAAGCCCAAAAAGGTTGGTTTTCGGGACTTCGTTTGTTTCACGTGTCTCCCCCCTAAAGTCATAGTATTCCGACGTGTGAAGTGGCGAAAACCTTCCTAAGTTTAATCACCTTTACTAAAAGACTAAGCGGGGCTTATCATCTCTTAGTACCTTGTACCCTCACTCTCGGGAGTTACGCGTTGAACGTTTCTCAAGCCTGTGACTTTCAAAGTCGTGAATTTGTGTTAAAGCTACCTAAGTTAGTATCAAGAAACAAGTCACTTTAAACCCTGGTCAGTTACTATCGTGATTTTGTGACTCATCAATTGTCTCCCCAATGGGCAGCACCTTCGTAACCCTAATCCCCAAAGTCGCGATTTTCTTTAATTAAGCATGGATAATTAAAATACTTGAGTCAAATCAATTCTAATCTATTAGCTCATGCCATCGCGATTTCGGGTTTTTGAGGCTCAGTGGCTAGGAGAGAAAACACCCGATGTGGCGAGCGCCAAAAAGGGGATTAGCAACTAAGTGCACCAAATTAAAAGATCTAAACTAGATTAATTATCGCCTTAAATGAACTTTAACACATGCATTTTACGGATGAAGTCTTGAATGATCCTACGTTTTTCAATGTTACGACTCGTCAAGCATGTATGGCATTTATTTCAATTTGTTGTAAGGTGACAGATAGTACGATCTCGTTTTTACTTCTAAATCTTTCTATTAAGCGATTTGACCATTCTGTTGGAAAGGACACCCATGGGTTTAAATGACTAAGATAGAGAGTTTTTCCTTCATTATTTCAGTTTTCATTTCTATTTTTGCACAGAACCATTTCACTAGGATAACTGTTGTTTGTGTTTTTCATTTTTTTCGACAGGAGGTCCAGTTGCAGGTTTCTCTATCATGGCTCCACGAAAAATGTCCAAGGCAGCTGTCAAGAGTTCAGGTCAGGGTTCAGACGTTGTTTCTGATACCTCACCCTGGAGTATTAATGTTGTCAAGACCTGGTCATACGTTTCCAACATTCTGCAATACGAGTCTGTAAGTTGTTCAGATGATTCTAGCGACAACGAGAACGATGACTTATCAACCAAATACAAAATCATCGCTCAAGAAGAGATGCACAAAATAGCGGCGAGGCCCCAACTTCTTCCCTATTGTGATATGATCAGGTGGGCACTGGACCATGTGGACATCCCGACCAGGACAATTATTAGTGAACAGAAGGTAACGATTAGGACTTTCAGGCTAGAACATTTGCGGCAATGTATAAATTGTCACCCACACCGAACCTCACTCACAATGTTGAATTTCTAGAAGGTTTCAAGAAGGAGGAGTGCGACCAGTATGCAAGAAGTTTGTCCGGTCTGATCAAAGATTGGGTCTCACACCCTGCAAAATCCAGGTCTGAAACTAACGGGATCTATTCAATCTCCTCCTTGGAGCCACAATTCAAGTACATAGAGATGATGGCTTGAAGGTTGTATGGGAAGGAGGACACTACCCATTTTTTCCTCCCATGGGTACCTCTCATTCATACAGTTGTTGAGGGCTTCTCCTTCGACTGGGCCAAACTATTGTCTGACAGTTTGACCAGTCGAATTACCGAATATCGAGCACAGAGGGAAAGTAAGAAAGCAACTTCATTATTTATGTTTGCTTACATCATGGATGCCATCTGCTTCATGACACCCTTCCCACTAATGAACTGGAGCTAGGCTCCATCTAATACAAAGCCTATTCATGTCTACCACTCGAAGCTTTGGGAGGATAAAGCCAAAGAATTCATCTACAAAATCTTCAACAAGGTAATGGTGCCATTGCATGTCGCCATCTTCGGCCAACCGCCACCCAGGATTTCAGATACCGTCATGACCAACCTGAGTAGCATGGAAGATTGGTATATAGAGGAGTAATTTTCATATATCATGGTTTTCGGCAACTCTATCCCTCCATATGCTCTACCGCTATTTTTTCCAGATAAGCTATTGTGTCGCAAGATTGCCAGGTAGACTGTGCTCGGTGGAATAAGCAAAGAGCTCAAAGAAGTATCAAAAAAGGTATGGCTGCCCTTCCCCATTCATATTGGCGCATATTCCTTGTTATATTTTGGCCATGCCAAAGCTGAGGCTATGGTTTTAGAAGAAATGAAGCTGGTGGATATTGAGTTCAAGAAGCACGACCCTAGTAAGGTTGTGAGCAATCGCCTGGCGAGTTGTGGCCTGAAGAGATATGAACATGAGGATTCCCCTCATGATGAAATATTCTGGGGTGTGAGGTCCTACTCAGAATTCCTAAGTCGGATTCAAGCCCTGCCACCCGGAGATAAGGCCGATTTCTTTAAATTCCATGAGCACTGGCGAAGTTGTCTCCCCCAGATTTTACAAGGTGAAACACCAAAGCTTCTAGTTACATAGTAGACGGGGGTAAAAGGTTCAAAGGAATTGAGTCCTAACAAGGAAAAGAACCAAGAGAAAATAGGGGAGGCCGGAACCTCATAGTGACTAGCCGAAATCCCCTACCAACAGGAAGGAAACCCCGAAAAGGGTACGCCGAGTAAGCATGTCCAAGATCAAGCACAGATGCCCTCGAAAGGGTCGGGTGACTCACTACCACTCATGTCAAACAAGATGGCCATAGATTCTACCCCGAAACAACCATCCAAGGAAATCGGCAGTCCGATCACTATTATCACACCCTTACAGTTCACAAAGGGGAATCTCGATGTGGGGTGGATCTTCAATGAAGAACTGACACCCATTTATGTAGAGGAGTTTCCTCCTAACGAATTTTTCTTTGATAAAAAAAGGAAGGTCATGGTGAGACAAGCATTATATCAAAGGGAGGGCATAGTGGCTAAAAAATTTAAAATCATGACAGATGGAAAGGCCATGAAAGAGGAAGAATTTGTAGATGAGATAGAAGGAACGCTAGAGGCTTATGCTACAGCCAATCAGTACTCAGTCGGAACTTTGAAGGCCCAGTTGAAACAAAAGAACCTCTTGACCAGTAAGTTAGAAGCTAAAGTGGCTACTGCTGAAGCAAATGCTAGAGAAGAGGTGAGAAAAACCCTCCAGCAAGCCCGAATAGCTGATCTACAGGAGATCGAGAAACTCAAATCTGACCTTGAGCAGGTGTGCCAGTTGACGCAAATTAGCCAAACACAAGTAAGCCAGTAGGGGCAACAAATTATAGAGTTACAATCAAAATTGGATGTGGTCGAGAATCAGGTTTTAGACATAAAAATGTTTAGATCCCAAGCCATCGAAATCCGACATAAGGTATTAATGGCTCAACAAAACTTTCTTTTAAAAGTAGGAACCATTCAAAACCAGTTTCAGACGATAGATCAAGTGTTAGAAAATATTTCTTTGAGAGAAAGAGAAGTTGGGGCAGCTCGGGCCACTTTCCAAGACACTGTTATAGCTACGGTGAAGATAGAGATGGTTAGCAGCTCCAAATTATCCATCGCAGAACAAACTAGAGGAAATATCTTGTTGAAGGTCTGGGAGCAGAATATATCAGAAAGCAGGAGGAAAGCTAATGAAGTGATGAATTCTTGTGAGGAAACATTCGCCTTGATAAGTAAAAGTTTGTTAGACCTTGACAAGGAAGGCAGTGCTGGGACACTGGGAAAAATCAATATAGCTAAACACCTATTGGACGTCAAAGAAAACATGGAGAAGGAACAAGTGGAGATATCCCAGATAAGCCAGGTTGATATGGTCCAAGTAGACAAATGGATAGTACAACCAAGTTTACAATTATGCTCTATCATCACAGAAGACCGACAAGTAGGGAAAAGGTTGCAACAGTTGGTGAAGAGTTGTTACACCTTTGAGGAAAGAAACCAAGCTGAGCCTTCCAGGTTAATAGCCCAGTTGGTGGAAAGGTGTGTCATTTGCATCGAGCGGGCAAAGCGGCGGGTTTCTGGTGCTAAATAATGACAGAAGTCAACCCGTTCTATTTCTGGAGCCATAAGAGCAAAGAGATGAAGGTGCTCTGCCCTTACGAGGGAAGACAAAGATGAGGAGATGAAACGCTCCATTTTTTCATTTATAACTGACAAGTTTCCAGAATGATGGGAATTCAAAATGTTCAGTAGTTTTGTTTAAATAGACATCGAGGAAGAGATAAAAAGGGATTTTTTTTTTGTGATAGATTGTAATAGAGAAAGTTCTTTTTAGCCAGGATTAATACAAAGCGAATTGAAGACTCCATATTCCATCAAGATTGAGTTATGTGTTTTCCTCTGTTATTTCATGCTTCATTTCATTATTTACATATACGTCTTTGATGAATGTTTTAGCTGCAATTTAGTATAACTTCTACTATGGTGATCATTTTCTAGTTATCTAGTTATTTACACTTTTTCCTCTGTATCAGCTACTAGTAGGTACAAGACCTATGAATTACTTAGATCTCTACATTATATGCTTTCATCAAGGTATTCCTTTCCTTTCTTCTTCTACTACAGCATGGGATTCTTCTGAAATTGATGCCCCACATTGTTGACAGCTCTATGTTTTCATACTCGGTTTCAAGATTTTAACTCAGTTACGGAAAACAACCTTGAATTTCGTTAAACCCTTCATTTGGCTTCACTGAATTTTCCTCGTATAATCTAAAATTGAAATAAGCACTTTAAAACATCAACCCTCTTTTAAATCTCTATTCTCCCCATGACTGTACCCATCGTAAGACAACCCAACATCAAACCCAGCCTATTGGATCAAACCATCATCACTTTGAATCTTTTCGAAACCATACTTAAGACTGCCATCACCCGGACAGAGCTCGAACATTCATGGGCCGCCATCGAATGAGATATCACTATTCAAGAATATTTGGAAGTTACACAAAGACAACTCAGAGATCAGCTATAGCTTCATCCCCTGAAGTTGTTTCTCCCCCTTCTTTTTTACTCATTTCAAATGCTTAGACTCTACACTTTATAGCCTTAAGTGTAGACTCAGGACCAACATCTTTCTGGTGCTGTTGCCAGGGATGGAGAATCGCAGTCACTTTCCCCTGAGAAAAATACATTTCCAAGTTTCATTTTTTGATAGTGAACAAAGAGAGAACACCTTGTTAAGGATAAACCTTCATCATTCACTTGGCGACTCCACTCTTAAGTAAGTTGGTATCCTTTCGAAAGAACACCAGACAAAACCCAGATGCCAAACAAACAGTGCCAGTTTCCGACCCTGAAAAAATACTAAGACCAAGGGGTCTTTTTAAACAAAACGTGGTTGCCTATCAACCTAATTCTAATCAGTCTAAAGATAATACCTTTCTCAAACCATCACCCTCACGAGAACTTCCTCTCAGGAAAATATCGGACAGTGTCGTTGAAGTCGAAACCCTGAAGTCTGGGCAACTCCTACCCGAGATCAAAACCGAGACCTCTCCGACTGCAATCTCATCCCTATCAATATCCCATTGACTCTAAACCCCTCCGTCACTCAAGGCCTTGAAGAAGTTTCCACGTACACGGACTCGACACCGGTGGGTTCTCCCATTTACATATCCTGCAAGTCATTGGAGCCGAGTCCATGTATACCTTCTTCTCCTTTTTCATCTTCCACCTCCCCTGGTAAAAAGTTTCTCAACTTTTCCCCTTTCCACCTCGGGGAAGCCAGAGATTCGCTATACATCTTTGCCAACCCTCTTTATAATGCATTGATTTCCTCTCCTAGGTTATCCATGGCCGCCACCAGAGGAGGAGCAGGGGGAATAGGAGGCCAAGGCCAACAACTTCCTCCCAGGGTTTTCACCAAAGTAGCCACTAGATACGTCCGCTTGGTCCTTCTGGTACCTCTCCATGATTTACCTAAAAACTATATGAAAAACCTACCCAAGTTCACAGGAGAAGGGGATCTAACTGCAGCCGAGCATATCAACTTTTTTTATCAATTCGTTGATATTCTAGGTCTCAAGCATGAGAATGTGTATTCCCGATTGTTTTTCCAAACCTTTGAAGGACAGGTAAGAAATTGGTTTCGAAGCCTGCCCCCAGGTTCAATCATATCCTAGGATGCGCTAGAAGACCTCTTTCTCAAACAATGGGGTGAAAGAAAGGATCATTTATACTATTTGACCGAGTTCGGGTCTTTAAAGCAAAAGGGATCTGAAACTATTATGGAATTTATCCAAAGGTTTAACAAGTTGTACAATAAGATCCCTGTTGAAGTTAAACCATCCCAGCCCGCAGCCAAAGTAACATTTGCATGAGATTTTGAACTCGATTTTTCTCTATTATTAAGAGAAAGGAGAGGGGCTGACCTATCCCGAATGCAAGATGACGCTATGGAAATTGAGTCAAACATGTGGCCTCGGGTAAATTAAAAATGAAAAGCGAGACGGGAAACAGGGAAACTAGACATCTTAGAGAACAAGCAGGGCCCTCTGGATCTGGAAGATCCTCAGATGACAAAATGGATGACATGGCCAGGATAATCAAGGAACTATCAAACAAAATCTTGAGAATGGAGCTAGACCAATCGAAAGCTGATCAATTCATTAAAAGAGAATTCAGGAGAAATCCCAATCCTCAATTTCAACCAAGACAAATTAAAAATGAAGACCAAAAGATCCAAGCACCGCTAAAAAATGAAAATTTTATTGGGGAAAATGATATGCAAGAGTTCGATGACTTGGAGGAAGACGTAAACAACTTAGGCGATGACGGTATACAACCTCACTTGACAAAGGAAGATTATGAGAAGTCCCTGAACACTGAACAATCATCGGTTGAAGACAATAAACTAAACGGCGCTGATGATCCTACTCATCAAAGAATGGCTGACACTGTAATGGCCGAGCTCTAGCACAAATACAATCTGAGGCCCAGAAACAAACCTGTGTCGACTGCGAAACCCAAGAAAAATTTTCCTAGGGGCGAAATATATGAGCCCGCCCAAAAAGAGACCGAGATGTGAAATAACATAGGGGTAGACTTGCAGAATACCAATGTAAAAGGGGTCGAAACCCAAGCAAGAAGAACTAAGGCAGCCGAAACGCGGACACCCAAAACCAAAAATGCTGAGAATAAAACAGTGCTACTAAATAAAATGGATAAGGAAGAGTCTGATGTTTCAGCCAAGGAAACTGATAAAACTGCAGGAGTTTTCTGCCTAGAAAACGAGATAAAAAAGATCAAGATACCAATACCTTTGGTTGAGTTGGCGAAGAGTCCTGTGTACCGAAAACAAATAACCAAGATGATAAATTTTTCAGATCTAGAGAGTCAGTTCAACGTAATAAATATGGAAGATGACAAGCCTAATATCACTTTTGGTCCACATTTTGAAGGTTCCAGAGACACCATCACCCCCTTCTATATTACCCTAAAAGTGCACGATCGGTTGTTGCATAATTGCATGCTAGACTCTGGGGCCTCTCATAACGTAATGCTCAAATCTATTATGGACAGACTAGGCCTCGAAATCACCAGACCCTATGGAGATCTTTACTCATTCGATTCAAGGAGAGTTAAGTGCATGGGCATGATCAAAGATTTAGTAGTCACCCTCACCATGATTCCGATGAAAAATGTCCTAATAGATGTATTTGTCGCCGATATACCCCCGAAGTATGGTTTACTATTATCTAGATCTTGGGGAGCCAAGCTCGGGGGATCCCTCCAGCTGGATATAACCTACGCCACAATCCTTGTCTTTGGTGGACAGTTCACACAGTTATACAGGGAAACACAGTTGGCGTATATGGTAAGTGATCCACAGAATCCTAACAATTACCCTGTTTACATCGCTAATCAAGACTTGGGAAATTGTATTTTGTCCTTTGACGATACTGAAGAAAATTATGCAGAAGAAAGTGACATCGATGAAATCAAAACCAAAAAGACAGCTAAAAATGTGCACAATACTAGAACTTGGAAAATGTTCTTTGATGGTGCTTTGTCATGTGAAGGAGCAGGTGCAGGAGTGTTTTTCGTAGCACCTGAAAATAAATTTGTCATTCCCTTCTCTTACAGGTTACAGTGGGGCGTAGACTGCACAAACAAGGTTTTTGAATATGAAGCTCTAGTCTTGGGTTTGGAAGATGCTAAGAAGCTAAACATAAAGAATTTAGAGGTCTATGGAGATGCTAAATTGATTGTGAAGCAGGTAAATTTGTAGTACCAGGAAAATCACCCGAGACTGAGGTCCTACAGATATTGTACCTGAGATCTAATGGAAAATTTATTTTCATCGGTAAAGGCTCATTTCATCCACGAGCCGAAAACCAGCAGGCCAATTCACTGGCCAAAGCAGCTTCAATTTTTGCACCCCCTACCGCTTTCAAATTGAAATACCACATAGAGGTAAGGCACAGACCATCCATACCAAACAACATACAACACTGGCAGGTTTTCAAAGATGATGAATAGATCAGAAAGTTCCTAAAAATGGTGGATTATTTCTCCGAAACCCACATTGACCAGGAAAACCAAAACGATCATACCTGGATTATGCAGGAAGGGGAGGAACCTCAAGAGTTATGAGAAAAAATTGCAAATCATCGCCTGTTAATGTTAAAAAGTAATCAGATCCCTAGGGGCCTGATACCCCTAGAAAGGTTGTTTGATCAAAATGACGTGCCTCTGAATTCCACCTTGCAGTCCCAACTGGAGGAGGTCAGAGACTGCGATGTGGGCACCACCAAAGAGCCTAGGATAGTGAAGTTATCAAAGTATATTCCTCTTGAGATAAAAAGCAAGTATAAGGACTTACTCAGGTGGTATAAAGATGTCTTTGCATGGTCTTACGATGAGCTCAGAACCTACGACACCTATGTGATCGAGCACAAGATACCTTTGAAACCTGGTATTAAACCCTTCAGACAGAAGCTGAGACAAATCAACCCCATTTTACTACCTATGGTCGAAAGAGAAGTGAAAAAGTTTTTAGAAGAAAAAATAAGTGTACCTCTYAGGTACTCTGTCTGGGTGGCAAACTTAGTCCTGGTTAGGAAGAAAAATGGGGAGATCAGACTGTGTGTAGAATTTAGAAATCTAAACAAGTCCTCTCTCAAAGATAACTATACTCTACCCAAAATGGATCACRTTTTGGAAAGAGTATTCGGGGCAAATAGGATGTCGATGATCGATGGGTTTTCCGGTTACAATCAAATTGCCATCAAAAACCATGATAAAGAAAAAACAACTTTTACCACCCCTTGGGGCACACTTATGTATGACAAAATGCCTTTTGGTCTGATGAATCCAGGTGCTACCTTCCAGCGTGCTATGGACATCGCCTTCATTGGTGAAGGAGATAAATTCATGGTTATCTACCTCGACGACCTGACTGTCTTCTCTAAATCCGACAAAGACCATCTGTTACACCTAAAGAAAACATTTGAAAAACTCTGAAAATTTGGTTTGTCTTTAAACCCCAAGAAGTCTCTCTTCGCAATGCAAGAAGGTAAACACTTGGGCCACATTGTGTCTCGGGACGGAATTAAAATCGACCCTAAAATGGTGGAAGATATAGACACCATAAATAATCCTAGATATATAAAAGAAATTCAGTCATTTTTAGGAAAAATAAATTTTTTGAGAAGATTTATCCCAAACTTTGTTGAAATCATGAAATTGATCACAGATATGCTAAAGAAGAACAGCGAAGTGAAATGGAAGAAAGAGGCTAAAGCATCGTTTGCACGCATCAATAAAGTTATCAGCAAAGCGCCCATATTGGCAAGCCCTGATTACCTAAAGGATTTCCTGATTTTCTCGTTCGCCTCCGAACACACTGTGGCGACAGTACTCCTCCAGAAGAATGAAGAGGGTTTCGAGCAACCAATAGCATTTTTTAGTAAAATTCTTAGAGATGCTGAACTGAGATATGATATAATGGAGAAACAAGTGTATGTTATGGTTAAGGCTTTGAGGGATTTTAGAACTTACGTGCTACACTCCAAGGTAATCGCATACGTTCCAACCAGTTCTATGAAGGATATATTGGTCCAATCTGACAGTGATGAAAAGAGGGGTCGGTGGCTCTCTAAAATTCAAGATTTCGACCTAGAGGTAAAACCGACGAAACTGGTAAAGGGACAAGGTCTGGCTAAGCTCTTGGCGGAATCAAATTTCGGAGCACTCGGAACAAATAACCTGCAAGGATATGAAGGACATGGGGACGTAAATGAGCCCGACGACCAAATAGCTATCTCCAGAATCGAAGAGAAGTTTTCCTTATCAGATTGGTATAAAGATATAGTGTCCTACCTACTGACCCTGAAATTCCCTAGCGATCTGTCTCCAGCTAAAGACAGGACACTGAAGTTGCATGCGGTGAAGTACTGTATATCTGAAAGTCAACTGCATTGGAAGGACCCCTTAGACTTCCTATTGGTTTGTTTGGTAGAATCAAAAATAGAGGGGGCCATGAACGAATTCCACGAAGGAGTTTGCGGAAGGCATCACGCCTGGAGGGAAACAACTTATAAAATCTTGAGGGCAATATATTATTAGACTAAACTTTTCTCAAATGTCAATGTCAAAGTTAGAGCTTGTAACCCTTGCCAGTTGTTTGCAGGAAAATAGAAACTCCCAACGCTACCTTTGGTTCCTGTCAAAACCAAAGCCCCTTTTCAACAATGGGGGTTAGATTTTATAGGTGAAATCAACCCACATTACAGTGCTCAACACAAATGGATCCTCACCACCATAGGTTATTTCACCAAATGGGTGGAGGCTATTCCCACTAGGAAGGTGACCGATTTGGTGGTGAAAGATTTCCTAGAAGAGATCATACTGTCCATATTTGGCTATCCCCGAAAGATAGTGACGGATAATGCCTAGGCATTCAAGTCTATGGCAATGGTCAGCTTTTGCCAAAAATATAACATCGTATTGGGCCACTCCACAACATATTACCCTCAAGGTAATGGGTTATCCGAATCATCAAATAAAAGTTTAATTACCATAATTAAGAAGGTGTTGAGCGAAAACAAAAGATCTTGGCATGTACACTTAAAGTACACCTTATGGGCAAATCGGATAGGTACGAAGAAATCCATTGGTACTTCTCCTTTCCAAATGGTATACGAGACTGATGTGGTATTACCTATAAATATGGCGCTCCCTGTAATGAAGCTCTGGAAAGATGAGAAAGAAGAGACAAACCATGTCACAAGAAGAATAAATCAGCTGATCGAGGTCTAACAACGCAGGACTGAGGTGGATGAAAGGATGCAGAAATACCAGGACAACATGAAAGCGTTGTTCGATCGTAAATCCAAAAACAGGGGTTTCCTCCCTGACAATTTGGTTTTGAAATGGGATGCTAGGAGGGAAGATTCGGCAAAACATGGTAAATTTGATCATATCTGGTGCGGACCGTTCAAATTCTCAGCTTCTGAAGGGAAGAATTCATTTCTGTTAGAGAATTTGGACGGTCAAACTCTCAGCGCCCCTATCAACGGGCGTTATTTAAAGCACTATATGCAATAAATGAGTTCCAAATATCCATTGTATATACCGGTTTTTGTTTTCTTTTTTCTTTTATAAAACTTTTCGGTAAGTTCACTTTCATCGTGAATAAAACAGGTTGTTGATTTCCTAGAAGTAGAGACTTAAATTTTGACACACAAAGTCCCATAAATCCTAAAGACCTGATACTCTGCATGTTGTTTCATACAGGCCTCTGAATTACAGCCCAAACTACAAAAGGAGAAAGGGGCGGCCAGGTATCAGGAAATTGACCCATTGAAACAGGTGACAAATATTTTTCTTTTAGAGGAGAACGAAGTGGTAACGCCAAGGTATGAATTGCCTAAGTATCTTCTTTTCAAATGAACATCACTTAAAACATAGAAGTGGTCTCACAAGTATGTTGTATTCACCTGAGTCAGGATTACATGATAACATTTGGGGTTTTGAGGTCCATAACCTTCTCTCTTTCCCTTTGTCATCCTTGGCCCTCTCTCCTTAAGCTCTGACACTTGCCCATACCATCCATAGAGGAAAAGAGGTTCCACTTCAATTTGTGAAACTAGAAAACATCTCTAGAAGTAAGTTGGTCTTCACGACTCCTCGGTCCCCTGCTGAACAAAGCCATGCGTAGGTGGATCCTAACTCTCGTAGGTATTTTAACAGGTTTCGAATGGTTAAGTCTTGCTCAAAAGAATACCCCTGAAAATGAATTCCCCCTATTTTTCTGCGGACTAGGGCATTGTGAAGGTTAAGAGAAAGTTGGTCCAGAGCACTCAAAGCAAGTTGACAAGCCTCTATAACAAATATACACAAATATCACCCCTGGTTTTCTGTTACACCAATTGATTGCCCCCACTCTACTTTTCAAAATTAAAGTATAAGACGGATGGTGAAAGGAAATTCATATTCGATTTCCCCCATCTAGTCCAAAGAGATGATGAAAGAAAATTCATAAAAATGATTTCCCTCATCTCAGTGTTTAAATGCAAGATTATGGTTTGGAGTGGTGAAAGGAAATTCAATAAAGGGAACCAGATAACTTCACCAGAGTACTGAACAGGCTCACGGGCAGTGAAGCAATATCTAAGATATTTTGTAAGGTTGTCATACTTAAATTATATTACACTCTGGTAATCAACATTTTTGAAACTAGATCCACAGCTCCAGTTCATGCAGGTCTCCCCAATTAAAGGCCTGGAATTTTATTTTTTTTACGCAAGCTAAAACCTACCGTATCTGTTAATTTTCCTAAGATTGATTGGACCATCTTAAGCAGCTCCGTTTTCAGCCTCGATGAAGGGAAAGTTACCGAATGGCCTGCCGTCGAGTTTAGGAAGTGTGTCGAGTTTTGGAAAGTTTCGGAATTAAAGTCGAAACCTCAATTTTTCCTCTGCACCCCCTTTCCAAACGAAGTGTCACCAAAGCAAGCTGATGACTCCATGTACCCCTTCTCAGGCACTTGGTCCGATGTCCTTCTCATCCCACAAGGAGACGAGATACCCAATTGGAGCCTATGTTGGAGCCACCTTTCTCTAAATGCACAAAGTGTTATACTTAAGCCCAAAAAGGTTGGTTTTCAGGACTTCATTTGTTTCACGTGTCTCCCCCCTAAAGTCGCAGTATTCCGACATGCGAAGTGGAGAAAACCTTCATAAGTTTAATCACCTTTAATAAAATAATAAGCGGGGCTTATCATCTCATAGTACCGCATACCCTCGCTCTCGGGAGTTACGCGTTGAACATTTCTCAAGCCTCCGACTTGAGAAGTCACAAAGTTGTGTTAAAGTTACCTAGGTTAGTATCAAGAAACAACTCACTTTAAACCCTGGTTAGTTACTATCGTGATTTTGCGACTTGGTGATTTTCTCCCCAAAGGGAAGCACCTTCGTAACCGCGATCCTCGAAGTCGTGATTTTCTTTAATTAAGCATGGATAATTAAATCACTTCTAATCTATTAGCTCGTGCCATCGTGATTTCGGGTTTTTGAGGCTCAGTGGCTAGGAGCGAAAACACTCGATGTGGCGAGTGCCGAAAAGGGGATTAGAAACTAAGTGCACCAAATTGAAAGATCTAAATCAAATTAATTAGCACCTTAAACTAACTTTAACACATGTTGTTTACGGATGAAGTCTTGAATGATCCTGTGTTTTTCAATGTTACAACTCGTCAAGCATTTATGGCATTTATTTGAATTTGTAGTAAGGTGACAGATAGTACGATCTCGTTTTTACTTCTAAATATTTCTATTAAGCGATTTGACCGTTTTGTTGGCAAGGACTCCCATGGGTTTAAATGACCAATATAGATCATTTTCCCTTCATTATTTCAGTTTCCATTTCTATTTGCGCGTAGAACCATTTCACCAGGATAACCATTGTTTGTGTTTTTCAATTTTTTCAACAGGAAGTCCAGTTGCAGGTTTCTCTATCATGGCTCCATGAAAAACATCCAAGGTAGCTATCGAGAGTTCAGGTCAAGGCTCAGAATTTGTTTCTGATACCTCACCCCGAAGTATTAATGCTGTCAAGACCTGGTCACGTTTCCAACATTCTACAATCCGAGTCTGTAAGTTGTTCGGATGATTCTAGCGACAATGAGAACGATGACTTATCAACCAAATACAAAATTGTCTCTCAAGAAGAGATGCACAAAATAGTGGTGAGGCCCCAACTTCTTCCCTATTGTGATATGATCAAGTGGGCTCTAGACCATGTGGACATCTCGACCAGGACAATTATCAGCGAGCAGAAGATAACGATTGCGAATTTCAGGCCAGAACATTTGCGGGCAATGTATAAATTGTCACCCATACCGAACCTCACTCACAATGTTAAATTTCTAGAAGGTTTCAAGAAGAAGGAGTGCGAGTAGTATGCAAGAAGTTTGTTTGATCTGATCAAAGATTGGGTCTCACACCCCGCAAAATTCAAGGCCGACACTTACGAGATCTATTCAATCTCCTCCTTGGAGCCACAATTCAATTACATAACGATGATGGCCTGCAGGTTGTATGGGAAGGAGGACACTACCCATTTTTTCCTCCTATGGGTACTGCTCATTCATACAATTGTTGAGGGCTTCTACTTCAATTGGGTCAAACTGTTGTTTGATAGTCTGACCAGTCGAATTACCGAATATCGAGCACAAAGGGAAAGTAAGAAAGCAACTTCATTCTTTATGTCTGCTAACATCATGGATGCCATCTGCTTCATGACACCCTTCCCACTAATGAACTGGAGTTGGGATCCATATAATACAGAGCCTATTCATGTCTACCACTCAAAGATTTGGGAGGATAAAGCTAAAGAATTCATCTATGAAATCTTCAACTGGGTAATGGTGTCATTGCATGTCGCCATCTTCGGCCAGCTGTCACCTAGGATTTCAGATAGCATCGCGACCAACCTGAGTAGCATGGAATATTGGTATATAAAGGAGGAATTTTCATATATCAAGGTTTTCGACACTTCTGTCCCTCCATATTCTCTATCGCTATTTTTGCCAGATAAGCTATTGTGTCGTGAGATTGCCAGGCAGACTGTGCTCGGAGGAATAAGAAAAGAGCTCAAAGGAGTATCAAAAAAGGTATGGTCATCCTTCCCCATTCATATTGGCGCATATTCCTTGTTAGATTTTGGCCATGCCAAAGCCAAGGCTATGGTTTTAGAAGAAATGAAGCTGGTGGATATTGAGTTCAAGAAGCATGACCCTAGTAAGGTTTTGAGCAATCACATGGCGAGTTGTGGCCTGAAGAGATATGAACATGAGGATTCCCCTCATGATGAAATATTCTGGGGCACGAGGTCCTACTCGAAAGTCCTAAGTCGAATTCAATCCCTACCACCCAGAGATAAGGTCGATTTCTTTAAATTCCAGGAGCACCAGCGGAGTTGTCTCCCCCAAATTTTACAAGGTGAAACCCCAAAGCTTCTAGTTACACAGCAGACAGGGGTCAAAGGTTCAAAGGACTCGAGTCCTAACAAGGAGAAGAACCAAGAGAAAATAGGGGAGGCTGAAACCTCAGAGCGAGGACCGAAATCCCCTACCAACAGGAAGGAAACCCCGAAAAGGGTACGTCGGGTAAGCAAGTCTAAGGTCAATCAGAGATTCCCTCGAAATGGTCGAGCAACTCACTACCGCTCATGTCAAACAAGTCGGCCACAAATGCTACCCCGAAACAACCATCCAAGGAAATCGACAGTCTGATCGCTATTATCACACCCTTACAGTTCACAAAGGGGAATCCCGATGCAGGCTGGATCTTTAATGAAGAACTGACGCCCATTTCTGTAGAGGAGTTGCCTCCTAAAGAATTTTTTTTTGATAAAAAAAGGAAGGTCGTGGTTGGACAAGGATTATATCAAAGGGAGGGCATAGTGGCTAAAAAATTTAAAATCATGACAGATAGAAAGGTCATGAAAGAGGAAGAATTTGTAGACGAGATAGCAGGAACGCTAGGGGCTTATTCTATAGCCAATCAGTACTCAGTCGGAACTTTGAAGGCCCAGTTGAAACGAAAGAACCTCTTGATCAGTAAGTTAGAAGTTGAAGTGGCTACTGCTGAAGCAAATGCTAGGGACGAGGTGAGAAAAAGCCTCGAGCAAGCCTGACTATTCAATCTGCAGGAGATCGAGAAACTCATATCCAACCTTGAGCAGGTGCGCCAGTCAGCGCAAATTATCGAAACACAAGTAAGCCAGCAGGGGAAACAAATTATAGAGTTATAATCGAAATTGGATGTGGCCGAGAATCAGGTTTTAGATATAAAAATGTTCAGATCCCAAGCCGCCGAAATCCGACATAAGGTATTAACGGCTCAAAAAAACTCGCTTGTAAAAGTAGGAACCATTCAAAACCACTTTCAGATGATAGATCAAGTGTTAGAAAATATTTATTTGAGAGAAAGAGAAGTTGGGGCATCTAGGGTCACTTTCCAAGATGTTTTTATAGCTACGGCGAAGATAGAGATGGTCGACAGCTCCAAATTATCCATCGCAGAACAAACTAGAGGAGATACCTTGTTGAAGGTCTGGGAGCAAAATATATCAGAAAGCAGGGGGAAAGCTAATGATGTGATGAATTCTTGTGACATTTGCCTTGATAAGTAAAGTTTGTTAGACCTTGACAAGGAAGGCAGTGCTGGTATGTTGGGCAAAATCAATATAGCTAAACACCTATTGGACATCAAAGAAAACATGGAGAAGGAACAAGTGGAGATATTCCGGATAAGCCAGGTTGATATGGTCCAAGTGGATAAATGGCTAGTATAGCCAAGTTTACAATTATGCTCTATCATCACAAAAGACCGAAAAGTAGGGAAAAGGTTTCCACAGTTGGCGAAGAGTTGTTACACCTTTGAGGCAAGCAACCAAGAAGAGCCTTCTAGGTTAATAGCCCAATTGGTGGAAAGGTGTGTCATTTGCATCGAGCAGGCGAAGGGGCATGTTTCTGGTGCTAAATAATGACAGATGTCAACCCATTCTATTTTTGGAGCTAGAAGAGTAAAGAAAGGAAGGTGTTATGCCCTTACAAGGGAATACAAAGATGAGGAGATGAAAAGCTCCATTTTTTCATTTATAACTGACAAGTTTCCAGAATGATGGGAATTCGAAATGTTCAGAAGTTTTGTTTAAATAGACATCGAGGAAGAGATAAAAAGGGTTTTTTTTTTGTGATAGATTGTATTAGAGAAAGTTCTTTTTAGCTAGGATTAATACAAAGTGAATTGAAGACTCCATATTCCATCAAGATTGAGTTATGTGTTTTCCTCTGTTATTTCATGCTTCATGTCATTCTTTACATATACATCTTTGATTAATGTTTTAGCTACAATTTAGTATAACTTCTACTATGGTGATCAGTTTCTAGTTATCTAAATATTTATAGTTTTTCCTATGTATTGGCTACTAGCAGGTACAAGACCTGTGAATTACTTAGATCTCTACATTATATGATTTCATCTAGGTATTCCTTTCCTTTCTTCTTCTGCTACAATGTGGGATTCTTCTGAAATTGATGCTCTGCATTGTTGACATCTCTATGTTTTCATACTCGGTTTCAAGATTTTAACTCAGTTATGGAAAACGACCTTCGATTTCGTTAAACCCTTCGTTTGGCTTCACTGAATTTTCCTTGTATAATCTAAAATTGAAATAAGCACTTTAAAACATCAACCCTCTTTTAAAGCTTTGTTCTCTGCATGACTGTACCCATCATAAGACAACCCAACATCAAACCCGGCCTATAGGATCAAACTAGCATTGCTTTGAATATTTTCGATACCATACTTAAGACTGCCATCACCTAGACAGAGCTCGAATGTTCATGGGCCACCATCGAACGGGATATCAGTATTCAAGAATATTTGGAAGTTAGACAAAGAAAATTCAGAGATCGGCTATAGCCTCATCCCCTGAAGTTTTTTTTCCCCTTTTTGTTGTACTCATTTCAAATGCTTAGACTCTACACTTTTGGCCTTAAATGTAGACTCAGGACCAACAAGGGTAATATTGTTCCTTTACCGCATCCACAAAAAAATCCCAAATGGGATTGGCCCCATATATTTTAGACTCCTCTATGGAACTCTGCTCCCAATAAGTTTCCCACCAATGTTTGACATGGGGGACAGCTTTAAGGAGTGAGAAGGTGATCTTTTCTTTGTCAAAAAATTTGTGAACAGAGAAATAACCTTCTAGTGGATTTAACCATTTGTCTAGGGCTTCTGCATCTATCTGTCCTTCAAATACAGGAATATCAAAATTAACTTGTACCTTGAAAGGCGAGGTGCCTCCAAAGTGGCCGCTTGATGAAGATGTGCCTATTTCTATCGGAAGGCATTGAAGGATGTGGGAAAAATTCTCCATCATTTCGTCCCTCTGTCGCGTGAGAGGTTGCTCAAGCAACAGACTGATAGGATTTTCTGCTCCATCGTTTTTCTTTTCTTCTGCCATTGAGGGTTTCTTGGGTGTGCGAGAGTGATTTTCCTCAAGAGAGACAAGCTCGAGACCCAACTTGTTATACACAGGCCTCGTCGGGGCCATGCACTGAAAAAAAAACGACCAAGAACAGCCTGCTCTGATACCACTAATCTGAATTATTTTCGGCACGAAATGAGATCGGAGATATAATAAATAAATACACACAGATATCACAGATATTCAATAATATAACAGAAATGTATTAGAGATGCAACCATAAACACATATATATAGTAATACACGATCTCTATTAATGAAAGAAATGTACAGAGAGTGTAAAAATATAGAGTGAAAGACTCGCTAGAATGATGGCATCTTATCTCTGAGAAGAGATGTGACGACAGCACGCATTCGCAAGAACATGATTACAATGAGGCTCTAAAGGAATTTTACAATAAACAGGATTTCCAAAAGACCTAGACATCCAAAAACCTAACCCTAGGAGATGAAGCGCCAAAAGTCATGTGAGCCCCGTTTGGGAAAGTTAGTACATCAACTTCCCGGGGTCGTAACTTTTGCATACGATCTCTGTTTTAGGTGTATGATAGCTCGTTGGAAAGGTATCATCGAGGAGATTCATTTTGGGGGATAAATAAAGACTTAGGATATCAATGAGAACCTCAATCTCAAAAAACTTTCATTTGGGACCTCAAAATGGCCCCGGAAGTTAAAAGCTGCTAAAAACAGTAAATTGATCAATTTGCCAGAAAACTGTTTTGAGCCAGTTGGAAAAGGTGGGTGGCCACCGATATCCACCTGGATCAATTCTCCCTCCTTAGGAATCAATGGTATCCATTGCGTTGAGTTACCAGAGGAGAGGGAAAAGCGTTTGCTGAATTTGCATCTTGGTGAGCTGCTTGTCTTTCTGGAGACATCGCGCAGCTCAGTTTGTGGAAGTCTGTCACGAACCTGTTCAGACTGAGGCTGTTCAACAATTTCGGCTACATGAGAGGATGGTGTGCAGAAGGAATATTTTCTCTTTGCCGTAACCTTGTCGACCTGCTTCTGTTGGATAGAAGGTGCTTGGGGCGAAGCTGTAGTGGTTGTAGTGTCCTTTTGTTCTCATTTTGAACAGATTGTGAAGATGTTGAATTTTGCAGTATGAGATACTACCTTGCGGCACTTTTTAGGTGGAACAGTAGTCGAAACTACCTTTGGTATTCTATAGAGATGACCCCCTAGAGAAACAATGACACTGCGGGGTCGAGACTCATTAACAGCGTGGCGATTCCACATATATGGTTGGCCCAAGAGAACATCACAGACATCTAGTTGGGAAACATCACATAATACCTCATCCTTGAAGGGTTGGATGCCATATGACAATCGACATTGTTGGTTAATACAATGATCACATCCTTGGCGAAGCCACCTGATGTTGCATGGCTTTGGGTGTGGTGTTGTCGACAATCCCAACTGTTTGACAACCTCTCCTGAGATGAGGTTCTTATGGCTTCCACTATCAACAATAAAATGCAGCGAGGTCCCCTTCACCCACATCTGTGAATGAAAAAGGTGCTCCCCCTCTTCAGAATCTGTTGGTTCTTCTGGTTGAATTGTTGCAGTCGCAACAATAGCAGTGGGGTCTACGTCAATGATCTATCCTTTACCAGTATTTTTAGAATCAGATTATGAATCAGGGTTCAGCTCCTTGTCTTTGATCTCGGCCACCAATGACTGTTTTGAGCGACATTTATCGGTGTTGTGCCAGGGGTTTTTGTGGAAATCATACAATTTTTTGGTGGCCTTCTATGTCTTCCCGTGACCCTTCTTTTCATGTGGCTTGGACTGGTTTTCGGAAGACTGTTTGTTAGGGACGTCTTTTTCATACTTTGGTTGTTGCGGATTTGCAGAACCAAATTCCCATTTGTTATGGTGCTTAAGTTTCTTCTCAATTTTAACAGCATATCGATAGGCAACATCGAGTGATGAGATGTCCAGAAAATCCATTTCAGTTTGGATGTATCTGTGTAGAGCCCCATGATATTTCAGAACCAAATGTCGTTCGGAGTCTTTGATACCCAGCTTGGTGCGCAAGATATGGAAGGTATTGATGAACTCCATAAATGCTTGGCCCCTCTCTTGCCGAAGTGTGGTCCATCTTGTGTACTACACGATCTCTATTAATGAAAGAAATGTACAGAGACTGTAAAAATACAGAGTGAAAGACTTGCTAGAATGGTGGCAACTTATCTCTAAGAAGAGATGTGACGGCTGCGCGCATTCATAAGAAGATGATTACAATGAGGCTCTAATGGCATTTTTACAATAAAAAAGAATGCCAAAAGTTCTAGACATCCAAAACCCTAACCCTAGGAGATGAAGCGCCAAAAGTCATGTGAGCCCCGTTTGGGTAAGTTAGTACATCAACTTCCTGGGGTCGTAACTTTTGCATACGATCTCTGTTTTAGGCATATGATAGCTCGTTGGAAAGGTATCATTGAAGAGATTCATTTTGGGGGATCATTCATGTCTTTAGCTTTATTTGAGAAACTTTATCTCAAAAAACTTTCATTTGGGCACTCAAAATGGCCTCGGAAGTTAAAAACCGCTAAAAATAGTAAATTGTCAAATTTGTCAGAAAACTATTTTGAGCCAGTTGGAAAAGGTGGGTGGCCACCGATATCCACCTGGATCAATCCTCCCTCCTTAGGAAGCAATGGTCTCCATTGCGTTGAGTTCCCGGGGGAGAGGGAAAAGCGTTTGTTGAATCTTCATCTTGGTGAGTTGCTTGCTTTTCTAGAGACGTCGTGCTGCTCAGTTTGTGGAAGTCTGTTACGAACCTGTTGAGGCTAAGGTTGTTAAACAATTAGGGCTACATGAGACGACGGTGTGCAGAAGGAATCTTTTCACTTTGCTGCAACCTTGTCGACCTGCTTCTATTGGATAGAAGGTGCTTGGGGCGAAGCTGTAGTGGTTGCAGTGTCCTTCTATTCCCATTCTGAATTTTACAGTATGAGATACTACCTTGCGGCACATTTTAGGTGGAATAGTAGTCGGAACTACCTCTGGTATTCTGTAGAGAT
Source organism: Picea mariana (assembly GCA_032191745.1). Lineage (NCBI taxonomy): Eukaryota > Viridiplantae > Streptophyta > Pinopsida > Pinales > Pinaceae > Picea > Picea mariana. Next base: position 100,091 of record JASDQU010310030.1, on the reverse strand, counting down.
GGCCCCCTAGAGAAACAATGACACTGCGGGGTCAAGACTCATAAACAACGTGGCACTTCCACATATATAGTTGGCCCAAGAGAACATCATAGACATCTAGTGGGGCAACATCACATTATACCTCATCCTTGAAGGGTTGGATGCCATATGACAATTGACATTGTTGGCTGACACAAAGATCTCGTCCTTCACGAAGCCACCCGATGTTGTATGGCTGCGGGTGTGGTGTTGTCGACAATCCCAACTATTTGACGACCTCTGCTAACATGAGTTTATTCTGGCTTCCGCTATCAACAATAAAATGCAGCGGGATCCATTTCACCCACATCTGTTAATGAAAAAGGCACTCCCCCTCTTCAGGATCTGTTGGTTCTTCAGGTTGAATTGTTGTGATCGCGACAATAGCAGTGGGGTATGCGTCAATGATCTATCATTTACCAGTATTTTCAGAATTAGATTTTGAATCAGGTTTCAGCTCCATGTCATTGATCTCAGCCAACAATGGCTATTTTGAGTGACATTCATCGGTGTTGTGCCAGGGGATTTTGTGGAAATCGCACCATTTTTCGGTGTCCTTCTTTGTCTTCCCGTGAACCTTCTTTTCATGTGGCTTGGACTGGTTTTCAGGAGACTGTTTGTTAGGGATGTCTTTGTCATACTTTGGTATTTGTGGATTTGCAAAACCAAAATCTTGTTTGTTATGGTGCTTAAATTTCTACTCGATTTTAACAGCATATCAATAGGCAACACCGAGTGATGAGATGTCCAAAAAATCCATTTCAGTTTGGATGTATCTATGTAGAGCCCCATGGTATTTCAGAACCAAATGTCGTTTGGAGTCTTTGATACCCAGCTTGGTGCACAAGGTATGGAAGGTATTCATGAACTCCAGAACTGCTTGGTGCCTCTCTTACCGAAGTGTGGTCCATCTTATGTACTGGTCCACATAGTTGCCAATAGGGTAATATTGTTCCTTTACCGCATCCAAAAAAAATTCCCAAGTGGGATCGGCCCCATATATTTCAGACTCCTCTGTGGAACTCTACTCCCAATAATTTTCCCACCAATGTTTGACATGGGGGAGAGCTTTAAGGAGTGCGAATGTGATCTTTTCTTTGTCAGAAAATTTGTGAACAGAGAAATAACCTTCTAGCAGATTTAACCATTTGTCTGGGGCTTTTGCATCTATCTGTCCTTTCAATACAGGAATATCAAAATTAACTTGTACCTTGAAAGGAAAGGTGCCTCCAAAGTGGCCGCTTGATGAAGATGCACCTGTTGCTATCGACGGGCGTTGAAGGATGTGAGAAAAATTCTACATCATTTCGTCCCTCTGTCGCGTGAGAGCTTGCTAAAGCAACAAACTGATAGGATCGTCTGCTCCATCATTTTTATTTTCTTCTGCCATTGAGGGTTTCTTGGGTGTGTGAGAACGATTTTCCTCAAGAGAGACAAGCTCGAGACCCAACTTGTTATACTCAGGCCTCATCGAGGACGTGCACTGAAAAAAATGACCAAGAACAGCCTGCTCTGATACCACTGATCTGGATTATTTTCGGCACGAAATGAGATCGGAGATATAATAAAGAAATGCACAAAGATATCACAGATATTCAATAATATAACATAAATGTATCAGAGATGCAACCATAAACACAGATATACAGTAATACATGATCTCTATTAATGAAAGAAATGTAAACACACTGTAAAAATACAGAATGAAAGACTCACTAGAATGGTGGCAGCTTATCTCTGAGAAGAGATGTGACGGCAGTGCGCATTCACAAGAAGATGATTACAATGAGGCTCTGAAGGCCTTTTTACAATAAACAGGAGTGCCAAAATTCCTATACATCAAAAAACCTAACCCTAGCAGATGAAGCACCAAAAGTCATGTGAGCCCCGTTTGGGTAAGTTAGTACATCAACTTCTCGGGGTCGTAACTTTTGCATACGATCTTCGTTTTAGGCGTATGATAGATTGTTGGAAAGGTATCGTCGAGAAGATTCATTTTAGGGGATAAATCATGCCTTCCACTATCATTGACAACCTCGATCTCGAAAAACCTTCATTTGGGCCCTCAAAATGGCCCCGGAAGTTAAAAACTGCTAAAAATAGTAAATTGTCAAATTTGTCAGAAAATTGTTTTGAGCCAGTCGGAAAAGGTTGGTGGCCTCCAATATCCACCTAGATCAATCCTCCCTCCTTAGGAAGAAATGGTCTCCATTTCATTGATTTCCCAAGGGAGAGGGAAAATCGTTTGTTGAATCTGCATCTTGGTGAGCTGCTTGCCTTTCTGGAGACGTCGCGCTACTCAATTTGTGGAAGTCTGTCACGAACCTGTTGAGGTTGAGGTTGTTCAACAAGTCCGACTACATGAGAGGAAGGTGTGCAGAAGGATTTTTTTTGCTTTGCTGCAACCTTGTTGACCTACTTGTGTTGGATAGAAGGTGCTTGGGGCGAAACTGTAGTGGTTGCAGTGTCCTTTTGTTCCCATTTTTAACAGATCGTGAAGAAGCTAAGTTTTGCATTATGAGATACTACCTTGCGGCACTTTTTGGGTGGAACAGTAGTTGGAACTACCTCTGGTATTTTGTAGAGATGACCCCCTAGAGAAACAATGACACTACGGGGCCGAGACTCATAAACAACGTGGCGCTTCCACATATATGGTTGGCCCAAGAGAACATCACAAACATCTAGTGGGGCAACATCACATAATACCTCATCCTTGAAGGGTTGGATGCCATATGAAAATCAACATTGTTGGCTGACACGAAGATCTCGTCCTTGGTGAAGCCACCTGATGTTGTATGGCTACGGGTGTGGTGTTGTCGACAATCCCAACTGTTTGATGACCTCTGCATAGATGAGGTTCTTTCGGCTTCCGCTAACAACAATAAATGCAGCAGAGTCCCCTTCACCCACATTTGTGAATGAAAAAGGTGCTCCCCCTCTTCAAGATCTATTGGTTCTTCTGATTGAATTGTTGTGGTCGTGACAATAGCAGTGGGGTCTGCATCAATGATTTGTCCTTTACCAGTATTTTCATAATCAGATTCTAAATCAGGGTTTTTCTCCTTGTCTTTGATCTCGGCCACCAATGACTGTTTTGAGCGACATTCATCGGTGTTGTGCCAGGGGCTTTTGTGAAATCGCACCATTTTTCAGTGTCCTTATTTGTCTTCCTGTGACCCTTCTTTTCATGTGGCTTGGATTGGTTTTCAGGAGACTGTTTGTTAGGGACATCTTTGTCATACTTTGGTTGTTGCGGATTTGCAGAACCTAAATCCTATTTGTTCTGGTGCTTAAATTTCTGCTCGATTTAACATCATATCGATAGGCAACACTAAGTGATGAGATGTCCAAAAAATCCATTTTAGTTTGGATGTATCTATATAGAACCCCACGGTATCTTAGAACCAAATGTCGTTCGAAGTCTTTGATACCCATCTTGGTGCGCAAGGTATGCAAGGTATTGGTGAACTCTGGAACTGCTTGGCCCCTCTCTTGCCGCAATGTGGTCCATCTTATGTACTGGTCCTCTTAGTTGCCAATAGGGTAATATTGTTCCTTTGCCGCATCCACAAAAAAATCCCAAGTGGGATCGGCCCCATATATTTCAGACTCCTCTATGGAACTCTGCTCCCAATAAGTTTCCCACCAATGTTTGACATGGGGGAGAGCTTTAAGGAGTGCGAAGGTGATCTTTTCTTTGTCAGAAAATTTGTGAACAGAGAAATAACCTTATGGAAGATTTAACCATTTGTCTAGGGCTTCTGCATCTATCTATCCTTCAAATACGGGAATATCGAAATTAACTTGTACCTTGAAAGGCGAGGTTCCTCCAAAGTGGTCGCTTGATGAAGATGCGCCTATTGCTATCAGCAGGCATTGAAGGATGTGGAAAAAATTCTACATCATTTCGTCCCTCTGTCGCTTGAGAGTTTGCTCAGGCAACAGACTGATAGGATCGTCTGCTCCGTAGTTTTTATTTTCTTCTGCCATTGAGGGTTTCTTGGGTGTGCGAGAGCGATTGTTCTCAAGAGAGACAAGCTCGAGACCCAACTTGTTATACTCAGGCCTTGTCGGGGAAATGCACTGAAAAAAATGACCAAGAACAGCCTGCTCTGATACCACTGATCCAGATTATTTTCGGCACGAAATGAGATCAGAGATAAAATAAAGAAATGCATAGAGATATCATAGATATTCAATAATATAATAGAAATGTATCAGAGATGCAACCATAAACACAGATATAAATTAATACACAATCTCTATTAATGAAAGAAATATACATAGACTATAAAAATATAGAGTGAAAGACTCGCTAGAATGGTGGCAGCTTATCTCTGAGAAGAGATGTGACGGCAGCGTGCATTCACAAGAAGATGATTACAATGAGGCTCTGAAGGCCTTTTTACAATAAACAGGAATGCCAAAATCGTAGACATCCAAAAACCTAACCCTAGGATATGAAGCACCAAAAGTCATGTGAGTCGTGTTTGGGTAAGTTAGTACATCAACTTCCCGGGGTCGTAACTTTTGCATACGATCTCCGTTTTAGGAGTATGATAGCTCATTGCAAAGGTATCGTCGAGGAGATTCATTTTGGGGGCTCAATCATGCCTTTATTATCAATGAGAACCTCGATCTGGAAAAACCTTCATTTGGGCCCTCAAAATGGCCCCGGAAGTTAAAAACTGCTAAAAATAGTAAACTACCAAATTTGCAAAAAAACTGTTTTGAGCCAGTCGGAAAAGGTGGGAGGCCACCGATATCCACCTAGATGAATCCTCCCTCCTTAGGAAGAAATGGTCCCCATTGCATTGAGTTCCCTGGGGAGAGGGAAAATCGTTTGTTGAATCTGCATCTTGGTAAGCTGCTTGCATTTCTGGAGACATCGTGCTGCTCAGTTTGTGGAAGTCTGTCACGAACCTGTTGCGGCTAAGGTTGTTCAACAATTCGGGATACATGAGAGGATGATGTGCGAAGGGAATATTTTCTCTTTGCTGCAACCTTGTCGACCTGCTTCTGTTGGATAGAAGGTGCTCGGGGCGAAGCTGTAGTGGTTGCAGTGTCCTACTGTTCCCATTTTGAACAGATTGTGAAGAAGATGAATTTTGTAGTATGAGATACTACCTTGCAGCACTTTTTAGGTGGAACAGTAGTCGAAACTACCTCTGGTATTCTGTAGAGATGACCCCCTAGAGAAATAATGACACTGCGAGGTTAAGACTCATAAACAGCGTGGCACTTCCACATATACGGTTGGCCCAAGAGAACATCACAGACATCTAGTGGGGCAACATCACATAATACCTCATCCTTGAAGGGTTGGATGCTATATGAAAATCAACATTGTTGGCTGACACGAAGATCTCTTCCTTGGCGAAGCCACTCGATGTTGTATGGTTGCGGGTGTGGTGTTGTCGACAATCCCAACTGTTTGACAACCTCTGTTGAGATGAGGTTCTTCTGGCTACCGCTATCAACAATAAAATGCAGTGGGGTCCCCTTCACCCACATCTGTGAATGAAAAAGGTGTTCCCCCTCTTTAGGATCTGTTGGTTCTTCTAGTTGAATTGTTTAGGTCGCGACAATAGCAGTGGGGTCTGCGTCAATGATCTGTCATTTACCAGTATTTTCATAATCAAATTCTGAATCAGGGTTCGGCTCCTTGAGTTTGATCTCGGCCGCCAATAATTTTTTTGAGCGACATTTATCGGTGTTGTGTCAGGGGATTTTGTGGAAATTGCACCATTTCGTGGTGTCCTTCTTTGTCTTCCCATGACCCTTCTTTTCATGTGGCTTGGACTGGTTTTCGGGAGACTCTTTGTTAGGGACGCCTTTGTCATACTTTGGTTGTTGAGGATTTGGAGAACCAAAATCCCGTTTGTTTTGGTGCTTAAATTGCAGCTTGAGTTTAACAGCATATCGATAGGCAACACCGAGTGATGAGATGTCCAGAAAATCCATTTCAGTTTGGATGTATCTGTGTAGAGCCCCATGGTATTTCAAAACCAAATATCATTAGGATTCTTTGATACCCAGCTTGGTGCGCAAGGTATGGAAGGTATTGGTGTACTCCGGAACAGCTTGGCCGCTCTCTTGCCGCAATGTGGTCCATCTTATGTACTGGTCCTCATAGTTGCCAACAGGGTAATACTGTTCCTTTACCGCATCCACAAAAAAATCCCAAGTGGGATCGACCCCATATATTTCAGACTCCTCTGTGGAACTCTTCTCCCAATAAGTTTCCCACCAATGTTTGACATGGGGGAGAGCTTTAAGGAGTGCGAAGGTGATCTTTTCTTTGTCGGAAAATTTGTGAACAGAGAAATAACCTTCTGGCAGATTTAACCATTTGTCTAAGGCTTCTACATCTATCTTTCCTTCAAATACAGGAATATCAAAATTATCTTGTACCTTGAAAAATGAGGTGCCTCCAAAGTGGCTGTTTGATGAAGATGTGCATGTGCTATCTGCAAGCGTTGAAGGATGTGGGAAAAATTCTCCATCATTTCGTCCCTCTGTCGTGTGAGAGCTTGCTCAAGCAACAGACTGATAGGATCGTCTGCTCCGTCGTTTTTATTTTCTTCTACCATTGAGGGTTTCTTGAGTGTGTGAAAGCAATTGTCCTCAAGAGAGACAAGCTCGAGACCCAGCTTGTTATACTCAAGCCTCGTCTAGGACATGCACTGAAAAAAACGACCAAGAACAACATGCTCTGATACCACTGATCCGGATTATTTTCGGCACGAAATGAGATTGGAGATATAATAAAGAAATGCACAGTGATATCACAGATATTCAATAATATAACAGAAATGTATCAGAGATAAAACTATAAACATAGATATACAGTAATACACGATCTCTATTAATGAAATAAATGTACAGAGACTATAAAAATACAGAGTGAAAAACTCACTAGAATGGTGGAATCTTATCTCTGAGAAGAGATGTGATGGCAGCGCGCATTCGCAAGAAGATGATTACAATGAGGGTCTGAAGGCCTTTTCACAATAAACAGGAATTCCAAAATTCCTATACATCCAAAAACCTAACCCTAAGAGATGAAACGCCAAAAGTCAAGTGAGCCCCGTTTAAGTAAGTTAGTACATCAACTTCTCGGTGTCATAACTTTTGCATATGATCTCTATTTTAGGTGTATGATAGCTCGTTGGAAAGATATCAGCAAGGAGATTCATTTTGGGGGCTCAATCATGCCTTTGGATATCATTAAGAACCTTAATCTCGAAAAACCTTCATTTGGGCCCTCAAAATGGTCTCAGAAGTTAAAAACTGCTAAAAATAGTAAATTGCCAAATTTACCAGAAAACTGTTTTGAGCCAGTTAGAAAAAGTGGGTGGCCACCAATATCCACCTGGATCAATCCTCCCTTCTTAGGAAGAAATGGTCTCCATTTCATTGAGTTCCCTAGAGAGAGGGAAAAGCGTTTGTTGAATCTACATCTTGGTGTGCTGCTTGCCTTTTTGGAGACGTCGCGCTGCTCAGTTTGTGGAAGTCTGTCACAAACCTGTTGAGGCTGAGGCTGTTCAACAAGTCAGGCTACATGAGAGGATGGTGTGCAGAAGGAATCTTTTCTCTTTTCTACAACCTTGTTGACCTGCTTCTAATGGATAGAAGGTTCTTGGGGTGAAGCTGTAGTGGTTGCAGTGTCTTTCTGTTTCCATTTTGAACAGATGGTGAAGAAACTGAATTTTGCAGTATGAGATACTACCTTGCGGCACGTTTTAGGTGGAACAGTAGTCGGAACTACCTCTGGTATTCTATAGAGATGACCCCCTAGAGAAACAATGACACTGCGGGGTCGAGACTCATAAACAGTGTGGCGCTTCCACATATATGGTTGGCCCAAGAGAACATCACAGATATCTCGTGGGGCAACATCACATAATACCTCATCCTTAAAGGGTTGGATGCCATATGATAATCGCAATTGTTGGCTGACACGAAGATCTCGTTCTTGGCGAAGCCACCCGATGTTGTATGGTTGCGGGTGTGGTGTTGTCAACAATCCCAACTGTTTGACGACCTTTGCTGAGATGAGGTTCTTCTAGCTTCTGCTATCAACAATAAAATGCAGCAGGGTCCCCTTCACCCACATCTGTGAATGAAAAAGGTGCTCCCCCTCTTCAGGATCTGTTGGTTCTTTTGGTTGAATTGTTGCGGTCACGACAATAACAGTGGGGTCTGTGTCAATGATCTGTCCTTTACCAGTATTTTTAGAATCAGATTCTGAATCAGGGTTCGGATCCTTGTCTTTGATCTTGGCCACCAATGACTGTTTTGAGCAACATTCATCGGTGTTGTTCCAGGGGCTTTTGTGGATATCGCACCATTTCTCGGTGTCCTTCTTTGTCTTCCCGTGACCCTTCTTTTCATGTGGCTTGGACTGGTTTTCGGGAGATTGTTTGTTAGGGACGTCTTTGTCATACTTTGGTTGTTGCGGATTTGTAGAACCAAAAGCTCATTTGTTCCAGTGCTTAAGTTTCTGCTCAATTTTAACAGCATATCGATAGGCAACATTGAGTGATGAGATGCCCAAAAAATCCATTTTAGTTTGGATGTATCTGTGTAGAGCCCCACGGTTTTTAAGAACCAAATGTCGTTCGGAGTCTTTGATACCCAGCTTGGTGCACAAGGTATGGAAGGTATTGGTGAACTCCGGAACTGCTTGGCCCCTCTGTTGCCGCAATGTGGTCCATCTTATGTACTGGTCCTCATAGTTGCCAATACAGTAATATTGTTCCTTTACCGCATCCACAAAAAAATTCCAAGTGGGATCGACCCCATATATTTCAGACTCCTCTGTGGAACTCTACTCCCAATAATTTTCCCACCAATGTTTGACATGGGGGAGAGCTTTAAGTAGTGCGAAGGTGATCTTTTCTTTGTCGAAAAATTTGTGAACAGAGAAATAACCTTCTTGCAGATTTAACCATTTGTCTAGGGCTTCTACATCTATCTGTCCTTCAAATACAATAATATCAAAATTAACTTGTACCTTGAAAGGTGAGGTGCCTCCAAAGTGGCCGCTTGATGAAGATATGCCTGTTGCTATCGGTAGGTGTTGAAGGATGTGGGAAAAATTCTCCATCATTTCGTTTCTCTATTGCGTGAGAGCTTGCTCAAGCAACAGACTAATAGGATCGTTTTCTCCGTCGTTTTTCTTTTCTTCTGCCATTGAGGGTTTCTTGGGTGTGCGAGAGTGATTTCCTCAAGAGAGACAAGATCGATACCCAAATTGTTATACTTAGGCCTCGTCAGGGACATGCATTGAAAAAAACGACCAAGAACAACCTGCTCTGATACCACTGATCCGGATTATTTTCGACACGAAATGAGATCGGAGATATAATAAAGAAATGCAAAGAGATATCACAGATATTCAATAATATAACATAAATGTATCAAATATGCAACCATAAACACAGCTATACGGTAATACATGATCTCTATTAATGAAAGAAATGTACAAAGACTGTAAAAATACAAAGTGAAAGACTCGCTAGAATGGTGACAGCTTATTTCTAAGAAGAGATGTGACGGCAATGCGCATTCGCAAGAGGATGATTACAATGAGGCTATGAAAACATTTTTACAATAAACAGGAATGCCAAAATTCCTAGACATCCAAAAACCTAACCCTAGGAGATGAAGCACCAAAAGTCATGTGAGCATCATTTGGGTAAGTTAGTATATCAACTTCCCGAGGTCGTAACTTTTGCATACTATCTTTGTTTTAGGCGTATGATAGCTCGTTGGAAAGGTATCATCGAGGATATTCATTTTGGGGGCTCAATCATGCCTTTGGATATCATTGAGAACCTCGATCTCGAAAAACCTTCATTTGGGCCCTCAAAATGGCCTCGGAAATTAAAAACTGCTAAAAATAGTAAATTGTCAAATTTGCTAGAAAACTGTTTTGAGCCAGTTGGAAAAGGTGGGTGGCAACCAATATCCACCTAGATAAATCCTCCCTCCTTAGGAAGCAATGGTCTCCATTGCGTTGAGTTCCCAGGGAAGAGGGAAAAGCGTTTGTTGAATCTACATCTTGGCGAGTTGTCTGCCTTTCTGGAGATGTCGCGCTGCTCAGTTTGTGGAAGTTTGTCACGAACCTATTAAGGTTGAGGTTGTTCAACAAGTCAGGTTACATGAGAGTATGGTGTTCAGAATGAATCTTTTCTCTTTGCTGCAACCTTGTCAACTTGCTTCTCTTGGATAGACGGTGCTTGGGGCGAAGCTGTAGTGGTTGCAGTGTCCTTCTGTTCCCATTTTGAACAGATTGTGAAGAAGCTGAATTTTGCAGTATGATATACTACCTTGCGACACTTTTTAAGTGGAACAGTAGTCGGAACTACCTCTGGTATTCTGTAGAGATGACCCCCTGGAGAAACAATGACACTGCGGGGTTGAGACTCATAAACAGCGCGGCGCTTCCACATATATGGTTGGCCCAAGAGAACATCACAGACATCTAGTGGGGAAACATCACATAATACCTCATCCTTGAAGGGTTGGATTCGATATGACAATCGACATTGTTGGCTAACACGAAGATCTCGTCCTTGGTGAAGCCACCCGATGTTGTATGGTTGTGGGTGTGGTGTTGTCGATAATCCCAACTGTTTGACGACCTCTGCTGAGATGAGGTTCTTCTGGCTTCTACTATCAACAATAAAATGCAGTGGGGTCCCCTTCACCCACATCTGTGAATGAAAAAGGCGCTCCCCCTCTTCAGGATCTGTTGGTTCTTCTGGTTGAATTGTTGCGGTCGCGGCAATAGGAGTGGAGTCTGCATCAATGATCTATCCTTTACCAGTATTTTTAGAATCAGATTCTGAATCAGGGTTCGGCTCCTTGTCTTTTATCTCAGCCACCAATAACTGTTTTGAGCGACATTCATCGGTGTTGTGCCAGGGGATTTTGTGGAAATCGCACCATTTTTTGGTGTCCTTCTTTGTCTTCCCGTGACCCTTCTTTTCATGTGTCTTGGACTGGTTTTCGGGAGACTATTTGTTAGGGACGTCTTTGTCATACTTTGGTTGTTGTGGATTTTCAGAACCAAAATCTCGTTTGTTCTGGTGCTTAAATTTCTGTTCGATTTTAACAGCATGTCAATAGGCAACACCAAGTGATGAGATGTCCAGAAAATCCATTTCAGTTTGGATGTATCTGTGTAGAGACCCACGGTATTTCAGAACCAAATGTCGTCTGGAGTCTTTGATACCCAGCTTGGTGTGCAAGGTATGGAAGGTATTGGTGAACTCCGGAACTGCTTGGCCCCTCTCTTATCGCGGTGTGGTCCATCTTATGTATTGTTCCTCATAGTTGCTAATAGGGTAATATTGTTCCTTTATCGCATCCACAAAAAATCTCAAGTGGGATCGGCCCCATATATTTCTCTGCTCCTAATAAAATTTCTCACCAATGTTTGACATGGGGGAGAGCTTTAAGGAGTGTGAAGGTGATCTTTTTTTTGTCGAAAAATTTGTGAACAGAGAAATAACCTTCTAGCAGATTTAACCATTTGTCTAGGGCTTCTAGATCTATCTGTCCTTCAAATACAGAAATATCAAATTTAACTTGTACCTTGAAAGGCGAGGTGCCTCCAAAGTGGCCACTTGATGAAGATGTGCCTATTGCTATCGATAGGAATTGAACAATGTGGGAAAAATTCTCCATCATTTCGTCCCTCTGTCGCATGAGAGCTTGCTCAAGCAACAGACTGATAGGATCGTCTGCTCCATCATTTTTCTTTTCTTCTGCCATTGAGGGTTTCTTGGGTGTGCGAGAGCAATTGTTCTCAAGAGAGACAAGATCGAGACCCAACTTGTTATACTCAGGCCTCGTCGGGGACATGCACTGAAAAAAACGACCAAGAACAGCCTGCTCTGATACCACTGATCCAGATTATTTTCGGCATGAAATGATATTGGAGATAGAATAAAGAAATGCACAGAGATATCACAGATGTTCAATAATATCACAGAAATGTATCAGAAATGCAACCATAAACACAGATATATGGTAATACACAATCTCTATTAATGAAAGAAATGTACAGAGACTGTAATAATACAGAGTGAAAGACTCGCTAGAATGGTGGCAGCTTATTTCTGAGAAGAGATGTGACGACAGCACGCATTCGCAAGAAGATGATTACAATGAGGCTCTGAAGGCCTTTTTACAATAAATAGGAATGCAAAAATTCCTAGACATCCAAAAACCTAACCCTAGGAGATGAAGCGACAAAAGTCATGTGAGCCCCATTTGGGTTAGTACATCAACTTCCTGGGGTTGTAACTTTTGCATACGATCTTCGTTTTAAGCGTATGATAGCTCGTTGGAAAGGTATGGTTGAGGAGATTTATTTTGGTGGCTCAATTATTCCTTTAAAAATCATTGAGAACCTCGATCTCGAAAAACCTTCATTTGGGCCCTCAAAATGGCCCCAGAAGTTAAAAGCTGCTAAAAATAGTAAATTGTCAAATTTGTCAAAAAACTATTTTGAGCCAGTCGGAAAAGATGGGTGGCCAATGATATCCACCTGGATCAACCCAAGAGATCACACGTGGAAAGAGGTCGTACCATTCATTCTCCCACAACTATGAGCCACTACAAGCGAGCAAAAAGGAGAAGAAATGATGAAAAATACTTAGAAATTGAAGAAGGAAGGTTGAGAAATAGCTACCAATCCCTTGAGGGGTTTTTGAGTGTTGTGTGGATGTCTTTGGGTAGCCAAAACCCCTCTCAACCAAATCTGAACCTACAAAAACCAGCAAGCATAGTTCGCTGGAAATGTCACACACAACAATACCAATGAAGAAAAACTTTTGTTTTTTTAGGGCAAAATTTTTTCTTGAAATTTTTTATGAAAAAAATTATATTATGATGACCATAAGACTATATTATGCTAACTAAAATATGGATTGCAACATAAATATAAAGAGAGAGATCAATAGAAGAAGATTGCTTGGAGTGTATGAAAATCTCGAAGGGAGACTCTTCCAAGAGGCACCCTAATGAAACCCTTGAAGTTCAACCTGCAAAACTTAACACAATAGCATGCATACAATGGATAATATGGAGGGTTAAACTAATAAAGTGAAATACTTGCACCCTATCTAGCTAACCACATATATAGATCTACAAGACTACTCTTTGCAAGATCTACTCAAATAAAATACTTTACCTAAGATCCATTCATTCAACCATCATATCAAATTGAAACAACTTTACCTCATGTGTTTGTAAGAACCAAAATACTTATAGCTCTTCCCAAAATCCTCCAAAGCTTCTTTTATTATTGCATCAAGAAATGGGATCTTGGAGAAATACTTTCTCCAAAATCCTAAGAGAAGAAGAATGGGAATGAATGGAATAGAGAGAGAGAGAGAGTGGAAAATCAAGTAGCGTAACACTAGCTCAAGATATGGTGAGTTGGGAGTGAGGAAAGAGACCTATTTATACTTGGAGAGGAAAACCTACCTCTCTTGGATCTATGCCAAGTGTCCACCACCAAGCAAATGAGTAGATCTCAAGGCTAGGGCGCACCATCTAGGGTTTGAAAGCTAGATCTAGGGTGTAGAAAAATGTGGGAGGTGTTGGGATCAAGCAAAGAGGTGTGGGAGGCCTTGGGATTGATGCCAAGGAATGTGAGAGGTCTCAAATAATTTAAAAAAAATTATTTGTGGAGTTTCTAGATGGAGGGGGGCGTAACTCCTCTTGGAGGGTGCACCACTTGGGGGAAAGGCAAAGAATGGAAGTGAATTGATGAGGAAAGGGGAGTGGGATCACCTTAAGAGGTGACGTGGAGGCTAGAAGGAGGTAAAGCACATGAGAGGGGGCCCCACTCAAGTCACAAAATCAATTTATTATGGAAAAATGTCAATCCCCCTAGGGGGTGTAACTTTTGAGTGTGGTGAGGGGGTAAGGGTGTTTAAAGGGTTGAAACAAGGTTGGGTGGTTAGGTTATGCTTAGGGAGTCTCTCTCTAACCTTATTTCATCATTTTACATCCTTCTAACTCATTATTACAATTTTACAATTTTGTCATGCTTGGACTTTAGCAATTAAAATTGTTGTTTTAGACTGATTGACACTCCGGGTGGACAAACCCATGGCTAAAGTTGTCCGACTGAGCTGAAACTTGGTCCATGGATGTGGGGGGTGCTATTCCATTTCTTTTGAGCACAAATATCCCTATCAAAAGTTCAAGGACCTAGTTTTTACAATTTTTGCTCAAAAATAATTAATTAATTAAATAATTAAACCTCCAAACTTAGGGAAATTTAATTAAAAATTAATTAATTAAAAAAAACTATACCAGACTCGACGGAATTCCACGAAACTTTCTAAGATATCTTGCATGGTCATTTACAATGATTCCCTATAATAGTTACCAAAAGATAAACCCACTAGAATATCGTTCACCACTTTGGAGGAATTATTGCAAGTGTGAGGGAAAAACTCAAAGGAAATCAATAAGGCTAAAAAGCCCAATTGATAACCTGAGGATAAAAAACCCTCGGTGAAAGGAACTCTCCCAGTGAACCGATCCCAAGATAATTGACTTAAACATGACTCATGCAGACCTATTACATTATTAACCCATGCAAGGGTGTGGAAATTCCAATTACAAAAAGAAGTGTTGGGGCCAAACATGCCCTGTAGAACCAAAGTCTTCGACAAATTTGCAATTGATGATGCATCTCTTCATGGCACATGGAGTTGACCACCTATGTTGGACAGGCGGTCAACAAAGAGATAACCCAACTCAATCACCATGTTTAGTGTTCTGCCTATGTGTTTTGAATCTTGATTTATTGGCTTTAGAACATGGTAAGCAGATGCACGGTTATGCAAGTCCAAGGCATAAAACCCATCTCAATTGCCATGTTTAGTGTGCTTTCCGTGTATATTGATTTGTTGGTTTTAGAACAGGGTAAGAGCATCCGTGGTTATTCAAATCCAAAGCATAAAACCCAACTTAATCGCAAAGTTTAGTGTCCTAGTTGTGTGCTGACTTATTGGCTCTAATTCAACTTGGTATGCTCACACTTAAACTCCATGCAACTTTTCACTCAGTGAATGATCTTTATCCTTTCCCCTATCTTAGTATAGTAATATGATGTGGTTGTATCATCACATGGAGGGTTCAACCCACTTTCCTAATAAAGGGAATTAATGTTCAAAATACTCCTGAATTAAAAAAAAAAATCATATTATACAGTCGAGTCTTGACATCCCAGTAGCTAGGTAACTAATGATAATATACGACTAGGTTTTATGAGATTTATATGTTTTCCATTAATGTTCAAAATACTCCTGAATAAATAAAAAAATCATATTACACAGTCGAGTCTTGACATCCCAGTAGCTAGGTAACTAATGATAATATACGAGTAAGTTTTATGAGGTTTATATGTTTTCCATTTTTAGATTTTGCAAACCATTTTTTATTACTAAAGTAACACTTTCACTGGTTATTTGTCAAAGGTGGACACTAATGCACTAGAGCTGTATATAGTATATACTATATATTTTGAAGTGAACAATGATTCTCACAGGCCAGCCAAAGAATTGGATAGCAATGTACTAAACAAATCTGAACTGGTTAGATGCTTTTGAGGTTTTAATTTCACTAGAGGGTTATAAGGTAAATGCACAAGTATTAAAAAGGTCCTTGAAGAGCTGTAGATAATGTCACTTGAAAGATTATACATTCAGCATGGAGAGTGAATCTTTGACAGAGTTCCCTGCATTTTAGATGGAGGTTATCCTTTAGAATCTCGCTTAGGCCGACCTAAGGGGTAAGCCTATGTATGTTCCCAAAAATGATATGGAAGATCATTATCTCAAGGAAAATGAGGACAACATTTCACATTTCCCTTCCATGCAGGGGAAGTTTTCCATTCCAACTGCCAAATACTTCTGCAATGGGTTCTATAGAAAATGCTTTAGCTGAACAATTCCTTCTGACTAGTTAAATTCCACTATTTCTTTAGAAATTTTACTTTTGTATAAAGTTCAAATGATTAATATCTAGCATGCACTGTGCTGTTTTGAATTCATTCTTTTTTCAGTCAATATGCATTAAATAGTTTGATATGTAATGCTGAACACAATTTTAACATATATAATTATCTGCTTTTTCTTATTTTGGTCTTAATATCGATCTTCTTTTGCTCTGCACATTCATTTTGGTTGGTTGATTGTGGAAGATTGAGTTTGTGGAAGTTTTCCTAATCGATAGCATAATTTTATTTTCTGTTGAGAAATTTGACCGAACATGTTAATTTGT
Organism: Picea mariana; assembly: GCA_032191745.1. NCBI lineage: Eukaryota > Viridiplantae > Streptophyta > Pinopsida > Pinales > Pinaceae > Picea > Picea mariana. Next base: position 83,750 of record JASDQU010310030.1, on the reverse strand, counting down.
ATGATTATTAATATGTGTATCCTTTGGGCTCTCTTGATTTGCAGCAAGCACCCTAAGGAACAGAAAGCTGAAGAAGTAAAGTTCAAGGAGAAATGTTTGGATAACAAGTATAATGAGGAAGAAACCAAGAGAGAAAAAATTGGGATATTTAGGGAGGATGATAATGCAAAAGTACTACCTCCTATTATATATTCAAGCGGCTCTAATGGAGGTAAAGGTTGTAATAATTTAATAGAATGCATGTTCTGCAATGAAAATCAGATTGTAGTAAAGTTTGATTGACATGGTATGTTGCTAATAGGTGCTTGATGGGATGTGTATTGAGTGTTAGAAAACAAGTGCTATAGGAAAATATCCTTACATATGTAATAAGAACAAAGAATTTGCCACGTAGGCTATGGATAATTTCTAACTATGGATAATCACAGAAAAGACTGAAAATAGTTCTAAGATGGTGACTGGTACTTGTAAAGGCAAAATAAAACTTTTAACTGTTTCAAATGAGTCAAACAGGTATTTGGAGTTTGATAAGCCCGAGTTTGAGTCACTGAAAAACAAGGGGGAAAAGAAGAAGAAGGCATCCAAAGAAAGGACATCAGTAAGAAGAAAAACAAGAAAGTTTATATAGCACCCGAGAAGAAATTACAATCAATAGAATCTCATATTTTACATGGAAAAACAAACAAAGTAAACAATGCACAATTAATGAATGATTGTGACAACTTGGTAAATATTGAAGTGTCCAAAAAGAATAAGATAATGAAATTGCATGATATAAGCCCAAGAGATGACGAGGAATTGACATTTGGCAAGAAAAAGAAAGAAATAGAAAACGACAGTTGGGAACTTAGTCAACATGATTACATGCCATGATGCCACAAATAAAGAATCAAGTGAGGGAAGGTTGGAGGATTTGTAGATTTTACCCTGAAACAAATGAGGTCAATTTTTGTGCTTTTGAATTAGAGAAAAAATAGATTAATGTATCAGTATAGTATAAGTTGAGCCTCATGACCTCATAGATCATGTATATCCCTCTTTTTATTGAATTAGGATTTGTAATCTGTCACCATTCAAAGTTAAGTGTACTCCATATACGTATATACTCTTACATAAGTGTGGGTTTAAGGACTGTACCCAATATTACTGGTTTTGTCTGGGTCATATGTCACACATCTTATTAGCAGTCACAAGTAACTAAAAGCATTGAACTCGAAATTCATTGCAGGTCCTTTGTACATGTCATCTCATCATTTGACATAAGTGAGAGCTATTTTGGTAGACTGGATTGAAAGGTGCCTTCCGTTTCCATCATTCTCTCTCTGTCTCAATCAAAAACCAACTCATGATACAAATGTTTTTGAAAAGAATTCTGTTTAAAGTACTGTTTTTTGTCTATGTTTAGAGTAACCCACTGATTGTTGTTTCTACTTTTGAAGGTGCAGTACTTGAAATTCAGTTGATCCAATGCATTGGACTGTGTCTTGTATTGTCTGGTTCATATGTCACACATCTTATTAGCAGTCACAAGTAACTAAAAGCATTGAACTCAAAATTCATTGCAGGTCCTTTGCACATGTCATCTCATCTTTTGACATAAGTGAGAGCTATTTTGGTAGACTGGATTGAAAGGTGCCTTCCGTTTCCATCATTCTCTCTCTGTCTCAATCACAAACTAACTCATGATACAAATGTTTTTGAAAAGAATTCTGTTTAAAGTACTGTTTTTTGTCTGTGTTTAGAGTAACCCACTGGTTGTTGTTTCTACTTATGAAGGTGCAGTACTTGAAATTCAGTTGACCCAATGCATTGGACTGTGTCTTGTATTGAGGCTACAGAGGCATTACTGAGACTGAAACATGTTTGTGGGCTGTCTCTGTCTCTCTTTTACTCCAAGGTCTTCAGATATCAAAACAGTAGGTAAGGAACATCTTCTACTGCATCTGTTGCTTTGTAATTACCTCTCCATTGACACTGTAATGAAGCTTTTGCATTACAGGCCGTGCCATGAAGATGATATGTGATTTGGCCATTGCATTTTTCTTTATGTTGGGTCGGGTTGCCATGTGTATATTTTTCTCTCACATTCTTTTCCTATCTTACATGTGTCACAGAGCCTTTTGCATGCATTGATTGTCAGTCTGCGAGCTTCTTAAATTATCTACAGCTTCTCTTAATATTAGTTATGGCAAAGAGATGTATTTGAGTGCATATACATTTTTAGGTGGAGATGAAATTATGTACAACAGAGACAGTGATAGATATCTTCCTCTCTAAGTATCATTTCTCACTGCTCAGGTGTATGTATTATCTCTCTAGAGTCTAGTATATGTATTATTTCTCTGGAAAGTTGTCACAGAATATAATAGAATGCCTGATTTTGTGTGTATATATTTATGATAGGCTGCATTGCAGGTACAACTATATTTTTATCTTATTTGTCTTGACATTTAAATACTTATTTGTTTGTATATGTATTCAATATATGCATATTCAGCTATATATTCACTTTCACTCTCTGTTGTATTATGTTCATATTTATCATCTTGAGATTGGGATTAAGGCAGATATGGTGGCACTCCTTTCCTATGTAGCAGAGTTAATTTGTACAATCACAACATGGCTCTCTAATTTGTATGCCTTGATGTACTCTTTTCTTGTGCAGTAATATAATATCAGATTCATTTTTCGAAAAAGAAAAGGCCTTATTTCTGGAAATCACAGTGAGCTCAAAGGGATTTTGTGTAATGATCTCCAGAACATCATGCAAATGTGCCAACCTTTAAGACTGTGAGGACAAAGATATATTCATGTCTAGGATAAAACCTTGTGTGTCCTTCACCAATAAAAAAAAATCTGGATCTAAATCCATGTCCATGACATCCTTCTTTCAGGACTATCAACCCAAAGCCAATAAATCAGAGTCCGGACTGCAAACAAAGCTATTATTAACTTACAAAGCTGCCGTTCTTCATGGATAGCTTGATCCTTGGGGTCCAGGTAAATGCCTACTTTGGCATTGACATCGGCCTTCATATCCTTGTCATGGTAGAGGTGTTTAATATTAAAATTCAGACTCATAAAAGAAGTCGTCTTAGCCAAGGCTTCAATCACTTCAAGATTGATTATGAATTCCCCCTTGATACTTTCGACTACCAATTTAGAATCACTTTAGACAAGCAATCTATAAATTCTCTTATTTTTGGCCAATTTGAGGTCTCTATTGAAGGCTCTAAACTTTTCCTCATTTAGAAGCCTGACCTAAGCTTTCCATGAAAGTAAAGGAAAATGAACCTGCATTGTCACCATTGTCAGCTTCGGCTGTGTTTAAATTTTCTTCATCGTACCATCAAATTTGGGTTTGGAAAGTTTAAAGGAATGATAGCCACTGGTGGGTCAAAGACTATAGATTCTGAAGAACCTATCTTTATCCTGTGACTAAAGAGGAGAAGCAAATTCATTATCGAATTTCCAACTCGGCTAGATTTATAAATATCTATCTTCATTCCCTTTCTTAAAGCATTGAGCATAAATTTTTAATCCAAGAGTCTTATGTCTACCACATTCTCTTAATGTCAAACACTTCATTTCAAAAGGGTTAAGGATAGACTTCACCATTTAGGTGTAACAAATGGTTTGTGTTATTTTCCACAAAAATGACTGTAAAGCAAATTCGTTATCAAATTTCCAACTTGGCTGGATTTTTAAATATCTGTCTTCATTCCCTTTCTAAAAACATTGAGCATAAATTTTCAATCCAAGAGTCTTATGTCTACCACATTCTCTTAATGTTAAACACTACATTTCAAAAACGTTAAGGATAGACTTCACCATTTAGGTCTAATAAATGGAATGTGTTATTTTCCACAAAAATGACTGTAAAGCATATCTTTTGGGAGTGTAGAGTTCCCAAAGCATTGTAGAAATCGGTTGCATTTGACTATGTCATTTTTTGTTGTCAACCCTCTTTATTAGTTTGGGGTCATTTTGGAAGATACCTGGATGATTAGATAGTGAAATAGAGAATATGGAAAGCCATAAGGGTTAGCAGGAATATCCTTTTATGGAGAAGGAGTTCCATGGAAAAAGAATATAGAACACCATAAGATTGACATCAATCTCCTTATGAAAAAGGAATCTCGAGCTACTTTCAATAGGCATGCTTCACCTATTCATTTGGGAGAGACTACTGCATTTAGAGCAAGATTGGCCGTTCATATTTCAACCAGAATTGACATTTTTTGTAAGGATGTAGATTCTTTTGAGGTTGGGGTTAAGGAAGATATGGTGGTACTCCTTTTCCATGTAGCATAGGTTATTTGTATAATAAAAAACTTGCTCTCTGATTTGTATGCCTTGAAGTACTCTTTTCTTGTGCAGTAATATAATATCAGATGCATTTTTCAAAACAAAGAAGGCCTTATTTTTGGCAATCACAATGAGTTCAAAGGGATTTTGTGTAATGATCTCCAGAACATCATGGAAATGTCCCTACCTTTAAGATTGTGAGGAAAAAGATATATCCATGTCTAGGATAAAACGTTTTGTGCCCTTGACTGATAAAAAAAAAATCTGGATCTAAATTCAGGGCTGTGACGACCTTTTTTTAGGTCTATAGAACTAAACCCAATAAATCAGAGTCCAGGATGTAAACAAAGCTATTATTAACTTACAAAATCAATGTTCTTTATTGATAACCAGATCCTTAGGGTCCAGATAAATGTCTACTTCAGCATTGGCATCGACCTTCATATCCTCGTCATGGTAGAGGTATTTAATATTAAAATTCAGACCTTATAAAAGAAGTTAGCCTATCTAGGGATTCAGTTCCTTCATGATTGATTATGAATTTCCCATTGATACTTTCTACTACCAATTTAGAATCAGTCTACAAATTCTCTTATTTCTAGCCAATTTGAGGCCTCTAATAAAGGCTCTAGAGTCTAAACTTTGCCTCATTTAGAATCTTGACCTAAGCCATCCATGAAAGTAAAGGAAGATGAACCTGCATTGTCACAAAGGCGACAAATAGCTTTGGCTGTGTTTGGATTTTCCTCATCGTACCATAAAATATGGGTTTGGAAAGTTTAAGAGAAATGATAGCCAGTGATGGGTCAAAGACTATAGGTTCCTATCTTTAGCCTGTGTCTAAAGAGAAGATGCAAATTCATTGTCGAATTTCCAACTCGGCTAGATTTTTAAATATCTTTCTTCATTTCCTTTCTTAAGGCATTGAGCATAAATTTTTAATCCAACAGTCTTATGTCTACCACATTCTCTTAATGTTAAACACTTCATTTCAAAAAGGTTAAGTATAGACTTCACCATTTACGTCTGATAAATGGTTTCCGTGTTATTTTTGTTGAAATCTCTCCTACTCAACATCCAACTGTTAATTCCAAATAAACAATGTTTCACCAAGACTCCGGGACGGGGGACGCGGGTGCGAGGAGACGCACAAGGGGGACATGTGAAAGTACCCCCAAATTTTAAGGATTTTTGGGAAATGAGGGACGGGGGACGTCACATATATAATATAAAAAAATATAAAAAATAAAATTTTAAAAATAAAAATAATAATGATAATATATAAAATATAAAAAATAAAATTTTAAAAATAAAAATATTAATGATAATATGATAAATCTCAACAATAACATAAATTAATTTTATATATATTTGTTTTAAAAAAAAAAAAATTATTTTTTTTATTTCTTTTTTAAGTCTTACTGGGCAAAAAAGTTCTGGGGGGGACTTCCAGGAGTCCCCCTTTTGGGGGGGAACGTCCAGAAGTCCCCCTTTTCAAGGGGGGACGTCGAAGAGTCCCCCTTTTGGGGAGTCTCGTCCCCCACCTTGGGGAGTCACGTCCCCCCAAATCCCCCCGTGTCTCCCCAAAAAGGGGACGTGGGGAAACGTCCCCCCTGGAGTCCCCTCGTCCCAGGGACGTGAAGGACGCGTCCCCGTGGAACACTGCAAATAAATCACTTATTGAATTAAAGCACAAATGAGTAATCAACTAGACATGCAGCGGAAGCATAAACAAGGAAACCAAAATCAAGCACATAAACATCGATATTATTTTTGGGTATAAACCCCTGGAAAAACTCCGGAGGGAAAACCAGTGCCGAGAATGATTTTATTATGCTAAAATCAGGGCTCTCGTAATAGGGGTAATGGCCCATTGAGAGAAATACAACTGTAGAAAAACCTGGCAAAGCTTGACCTATTGTACAAACCAGAATTGCACGCTTTTCAAGGTGTACGGGACTCTGCTTTAGCAAACCCGCGTATGTATGGCACTGTCTCCACTAAGACCTGCATTGATGGACAAAAATCCTGTATGGAAAACTTTGTACGATGCGACACTCTCCTGTGGCTTCCTCCGACTGAAACTCAATTGTGTTACTTTTGTTATCTCCTTCTCTTTGACCTAATCTCTAGATGGAAGTCCTTCTCCACCTACCAAGATATTGAATCACAGTTCTTCGTGATCCAATTCTCTCGAAAGTAAATCCTCTACTCTCAAGAATCTCAAGTATCAAGTGTCTTCCTCCTTCACCCTAGCCATGTTTTTATAATCGTTAGTTACAATTTATCTAATCTCACTTGAGATTTAGATTGCATGAGAAGATTACATGCTAAGTACTTTTAGCACTTTCCTCAAATAACTCAAATAACTAATTACATAATTAATTAAAAAAAACAATTTACTTTAATAATTCCTTTAATTAAAGTAAATTCAAGAATAAAAGGATTTGGACGATTTCCACACGTCTAGACACATAGACCTGTGCAAAAATACATGTTCGATGCTACCACTAACATCAACACTCTCTTAGCAAGGAAGGTATTCTGCACCACTCCAAGTTTGTCTGTGAAGAACACAAACTTCCCTTTCTCCAAGGACTTGGTCAGAATATCTGCAACCTGCTCATCTGTAGAAATATACTGAAGCTTCACTGCTCCCTTCTGGATCCTATCCCAGATGAAGTGATATATGATCTGGATATGCTTGGACCTATCATGGAATACCGGATTCTCAGAGAGTTTGATACAACTCTAATTATCGTAGTATATCACCATAGCCTCCTACTCCTGATCAAATAAACTTGTAAGCAATTTGCGAAGCCAAATGGCTTCAAATCTATCCATACTTGCTGCCATATACTCTTCCTCTACTAAATTGAGTGCTACAGAAGTCTGTTTCCTGTTGAACCAAGTAATCGTTGTTGATCCCAAGCTGAAGCAGCACCTCGAGGTGCTCTTTCTATCTACTGCACTACCTGCCCAATCCAAGTCTGTATATCCCTCCAACTCCACTCCATCTCCTCCAAGATATCTCAATCCATACTCCACTGTACCTCTCAAGTACCTGAGCACATGTTTCGTTGCGATCCAATGCACCTGCCTCGACTCCACCATGAATTCACTCAAGGTGTTCACAGCAAAACAATAATCTGGTCTGGTGTTGCCAAATACATCAAGGACCCTATCAACTTCCTATATATCCTGGGATCCACCAACTCTGAATTTGAAGTGTCAATCTTCTTCAGATTGGTAACCATAGGAGTAGCCATCGATTTATAGTCCTCCATCCTGAATCTCCTCAAGATCTCTACTACATACTTCCCTTGTCCAAGGAAGATCTCTCCTGATACCTGCCATACTGTTGAAATTAGTGTAGCTGCAAGAGCCATTTTCCTGGAGGATGGCATAAGACCCTAGTTGTGGACTAGGGCCCCCAACACACTCTTGGGGTTTCTTGGTATGAGACCAAGCAGTGAGAGCCATGGCAAAAGACCCTAGTGAGGGCGCCCAGTATATGACTGGGGTTCTTGGTCTAGGACTAAGCAGTAAGACCCTAGATGTGTTCTATGGCCCCTAGATGTGTTCCAGGGAATCCTTGTCCGATGCTTGGATTGATCCTTGGATGTGTTCCTTGGTGGTTGATATAAGTCCCTAGATGTGTTCTAGGCAGGGTTGTCGAACCGTCCCCCCCCCCCGACCCGGACCTCGAACCGCGCTATGAGCGGGAGCGTCCCTGAACCTCGCTCCTGACCTCCCGAACTGCACTCTTGCCTGCTCCCCCACGCTCCCTGCCAATTCCCAAACCTCCATGCTCCCCCGCTCTCTCGAGCCGCTCCCAGGACAATCCCAAACCTACAGCCCGCGCTCCCGAGTTGTGCTCCCCGAGTGCTCCAGAACCCACGCGGGCGGTCCCTGAAATTGACACGAAAAAGTTCATTTTTTTGTAATTTATTTTTTATTTTTTTGCTTTGTGGGTGGGCCCTAGGGCATTTTTAGGGTTAGAGGGGGAAGATAAAGCACAATCTCTCCCTCTTCTTCCTCATTGTTTCATCTTTGAGTTGGAGTGGAGAGGGAAGGAGCTCTTGGTGTTGGCTTGGTGTTGGAGCAAAGTTGGAGAGCTTGAAGAGGATTTGTGAGAGCTTGGAGGAGACAACAAAGGGTTCCATCTACTTGCAAATCATTGGAGATTCATCAAAATAGGTATGCCCAATGTGTATTTTTGTTGAAATTTTGAATATAGTTCACAAAATGTCTTGTTTATTATTGTATTTTTGTCTTCTCCTACATTTTCCAATTCCCCCTTCCTCCTCATTCTATTGCAGGTTGTTCATCTAAAACTTGAAGAAAATGTTTTTCTTGTGGTTTTTCCTTCCATTTTTGGTTCTCATGATGTTGTTTGGGAGTAGGCATGTGAATGAAGAAGATGATAGTGGTCATTCTCATAGTGACCCAGACTACCCAATGAATGAAGGAAAGGAGGGTGGTGAAGGGGATGATAATGAACTTGATAGTGGCAAAACTACATTAACCCCCTTGTGGAGGTATGCCACAAAACTTGAGGAGGGTAGAGGTGGTGGAACCACTAAGTTTTTATGCCCACATGGTTGTCGTCCAGGAAAACCTTATAACGGTTCATACACCCGTCTGAGGAGGCATCTTTGTGGGGTATTAGATAGTGATGATAACAGAGGGTCCATTGGTATTGCAATTTTCCCTAAAATAACACAGGAAGAGAGAGAAAACTACATCAAGATAGAGGAAGCTGCACAAAGAATGAATACTAAAAAACAAAAGGTTCAACCTGATGCATCTTCTCCCTTTTTATCTTCTTCAGTTAGTGGAAGGTCCTCACCCAGTGGAAGTGGAAGTGGAAGTAAGAGAACCATAGAAGATTTCCTTGATATTACTGGCAGGGAGGAAGTGGATGCAAAAGTGGCAAGGTTTCTTTATACATGTGGTGTGCCATTCAATGTTCTCCACTCCCCTTATTGGCATTCCATGGTTAAATCCATCAACAAAGCCCCCATTGGATACAAGAGCCTCGGATATGAAAAGGCTAGAACTTTGTTACTTGACAAGGAAAAAGTAAAAGTCAAAAGAGCTCTTACACAGTTTACAGATGGGTGGGTAGATGTTGGGGTATCCATTGTATTTGATGGTTGGACAAATGTTAGAAACCAACATTTGATAAATATCCTTGGTGTTTCGTCTACTGGTGCAGTGTTTCTTGGAGCTCATGACTCCTCATCAGTCATGGCATCTTCTCAGAACATAGCATACATCTTACTGAAAACTATTGATGAGGTTGGTCCTACTAATGTGATTCACATAATCATTGATAATGCAACAAATTGTAAAGGAGCAGGAAAAATCATTGAGCGGAAATATACTCACATCTTTTGGTCTGGTTGTTTGGTGCACACATTGAACCTTTTAATGCATGATATCATCAAGCATAAATAATGCACATGGATTAATGATTTGTACAAGCGAGGTAAGAAACTCATTAAATTTATCACCAAGCATTCAAGGGTTAATGCATTTTATGGCACTTACTCTAAATTGCAATTACTTAAGCTTGCAAAGAATAGATTTGGAAGTTATTTCCTCCCCTTCAGGCGCTTATTGAGGGTAAGACAGGCTTTGGGTGCTATGGTGATGAGTAATGAGTGGGATGACATTAGCACTGATAGAGATGGCATGGATGCAGCAAAGCACACTGTCCTTGATAGCCATTTTTGGACACAGGTCAAGTATGTTTTACAGTTCACCAAGCCAATTTATAACATGATTCGGTTTGCAAATTCTGATCGACTGGTCATTGGGGAGGTGTATGAGCAAATGGATAATATGCTAGGACAAATTAAGGACATTGTTGAGCCTAGAGATCAAAATTTGTATGATTTTATCAGTATAGAGGTGGAAAAACGGTGGGAGAAGCTAAATATTCCACTACATGCCTTAGCATATGTGCTTACACCAAAATACTATCATATGTCATGGATTTCAACCCCAACACCAGGGGGTGGGGCGAAGAGAAAACCACACCAAGATCCAGAGGTTCAAACTGGTTATATGCAAGCATTAGAAAAAATGTACCCAAATGTTGAGGAGTGTGATAGCATTCAACAACAATTGAGCCAGTACATCAGTTGCACTGGTGCCTTTGGGAGCAACGTTGCATATAGAGATCGAGGGAATTTTCCTTCTCTTCAGCGATGGGACATGCATGGAGGTAATACACCAGAGCTATGTTATATGGCAATGCGAGTTCTTCTACAGGTGGTGAACACTTCTTCAGCAGAGAGGTGTTGGAGCACATATAGTTTCATCCACAATGTCAGAAGGAACAGGTTGAATGTACAGTGAACAAAGACATTGGTCTATGTGCATTACAACTTGCGATTGTTGAGCCATTACTACGAGGATCCAACTATAGATAAATAAAATAAGATGTGGGACTACAATCCAGAGGAGGACAATTTGGAGGATGGAGCATTGGTTTTGGAGGAGTTGGAGAATGCTCTTTTGGATGAGAATAATCGTGCTGAGATGCCACCACCCAGTGCGAGGTCCCATGGGCGGCCCCCCTTGACTAGCACTCCACCAGTACCTGCATTAGAAGGACCTTCACACTCGGTTGCTTCATATTCACTATCACCACACGTACCCCC
>JASDQU010310030.1:39356-51937 GCA_032191745.1 Picea mariana | reverse complement strand
CCATTATGCCTCACCTTATGACAAAAGGTAATTGGCTTGATAGACCAACCCAACTACATTCATTAGTGATAAGATAGTACAAATGTACCACACATGGCCAAAGATCACAATCTTCAAGCCATACCTTAAAACCCTAGCAAAACAAAAAAATATTGTTCCCAAATATCTCATTAAAGATATGGATGAAAAGAGAATAACTTCAAAATAGTGGGATAATTGTATCATTCTAGGTCAGTAATATTTCCCAAAGGGGCGACAAAATTCCCATCACATCTGAGATGGGATATTATGGCTATTTGAAAGATATAATGAAGTTAGACTTCAAATCCTTAAAAATAGTTCTCTTTATGGAAAAATGTTACATACTTTTGCTACAAGGATTTGAAATAATCTTTATTGAACATGATAATGGATTTATTGTGATTAATACAACTAAGAATAAGCTAAATACAAATTTGCATGCCCTTCCAAACCAATGTGACCAAGTCTTTGGATGATCATCCTTTTTTAGATACACTCTTAGGAGAAGACCTATAAAGTATGTACAAGAAGATATTGTAGGCAGTAATTACCAAGAAGAGGGAGAGTAGGAAGAAGTTTCATATGAAGAAGGTGTCTGAGTAGTTGATCTGAAATGGAGAAAGATCGATCACTTCTCTAGGGTCATGTTGAAGAAGATGTTGAGATGCATTCCAATATAGATGACAATGTAGTTCTTGATGGCAATGATATTCCATGTACGCAACTTGTTGGGCCCTTGATTTGTACCATTTTCCCATCCATTTACCCTATTTTGTCGATACTCTAAGTCAACTTTTACCCTCTTTTGACAATATCTTTCATGTGTCTTCATGTTTTAACACAAGGTACAACATTTTTACGCATTACATTATTTAAGTAGTAATATAGGATGTTAAGTGGTTTCTTACTTGATCTTGGGTTTACTAATGAGATTCCTTGGAAGCATATACTTGCAGGTTGATAACAAGTTATGTTCATTCAAGGATTTGATGTTGTTACTCCTTTACAAGATCAGATGATGTCCCTTTTCGATATGTTGGTACTTCTAGATGTTGTCGCTTCTTGAACCACAATGTTTCCACTTCCACGATTTCATTGATACTTGAGCATTTGGTCTTCGATCAATGCTCAAGTATAGGAATAGATAGATGCCAGTGTGACAAGGATGAGTCATCAAAAGTGACATAAGCACCAACTGTTGTAACTACTTATGGTTTTGATGATGTAACAAAATACTCTATTTTGTACACCGGTTATAACAATACGAATGTGCAACATATCTAGTGCTATGTATTGATCAAATCAAATATTCTCATTATAAATACTGTTATATGGAGATGTATAAATAATAGGATCCCTCTTGGGTTGAGGGGGTGGAATGAGAAGAGAACAAAGTGTGTAGCAGAGTTTGGTGAACTCATTGTAGCATCCTTTTTATAATATATGAGTATGCTTGTTCATGCCATCTGAGTATTCATTTGTGAGTTGTTTCAACAGCCCTGATTGGTGAAGGAAGGGCCCTCTTCGCTAATCAGGTGCTACAATTCCATTTATTCATTTAGTATATTATCATAGATTGTTTCACAATTTCAATTGTTGTAGTCATTTTTTTCATGTGAGTTGTTACTTGTTCCTGATCTTTGTTAATTCTGCGAGTTGTTACTTGCTCTTGATTAGTGTTAATTGTATGGGTTGTTACTTGTAGAGTTTGATTGATTATTAGAAGGAATCGAGGATTTGTGTCATTATTGTTACTTTTGGTTGAAGTTTCGTTGAGGTTTGTGCATCATTGGATTTCTTCTGATAAATAGATTTTCTTTTTAATTATAGCAGATGCATTCTCTTTAAAACCATCAGGAGTTTGTGGATTGATTAGAGGTTTTATTGGGTTGTTTACATTCAATTTCTTACCAACAAGAGTTGTGTGGATTTAGAGTGACTTCCTTTCGAATGCATGTTGTGTGAGTTAATTGTGATATTCTTTTCAGTCAAGGGTTGTTCGGATTGAGTGCACGATCATTTAGAATCACTAGCATTATATAAGAAACTGAAGCCTGCATATAATTTTCACTTAGCCTTGAAATAAAAGACGACCCCTAGTTTGAAAATTAATGTGTGTGTTATTCAGTTGTCTTAAAAAGAAATTTAAAAACACCAACATAATTTTGGCGCCCGCCGGGGAGGTTATAAGGGCACAAGAGTACAACTTAGTGTTGGATTAGCTACATTATCTCTAGTACTATTGGGGCTTGAGAAGTAAAGACAAAAGGTACGAACCTACACATATATCATCAACCCCTAGGTTATCCTTGATAGACTCTCGTCCCACCTGCACCAGATCATATAGATTGCACGAGTGATAAAGCATATAGGATGCATGAATAGAGGTATAAGAAGAGGAAGACCCCTGAAAACTAATAAACCTGTAGGTAGAGGAGGTCAAGGACAAAAGGATAAAGGCAAAAGAACATATATATATAGGAGATTATCTCAAAGGCAGAATCAAAATCTTGTAATGCTGCAAAAGTAGCATCTCATGTAAGCACCGATCATCAAAATCCCAAGAGTAATTCTGTTGAGATAGTTGAAGCCAAGCTAAGAAAAGAATCATGGCCACAAGGAGAACCTCATTTAGTAGCAGAACCCGAGTTTCAAAATTTGGAAGAGGGACGTGGGTAAATGGGGGAATTTATACCATATTATCAAATTCCAGTGCGTGGAGCAACCCCTGAAATTCCTATTTTAGACCAAGGAAGTGACACCAAACCTTCAACACTTGAGATAAAGGAACATGCTTCACCTAAGAAAGTACCTCCTGAATTCAGAATCCCATAAGACTATTGGAGGTTGTGGGAAAACATGGATGATACAACCTCTACAATTGAATTCCCTATTGTTAATACGCATGGAGGTGCGCTTATGAAGCCAATTTCTTTATCACCCCTTCCTAATTTTCATGGGATCACCACTGAAGATCCATATGCCTTCCTGTTCAAATTTGATGTACTATGTTGGAGATATGACTATACCACTGATTTGTAGAAGCTGGAATTGTTCCCTACCACCTTGAAGGGAGCAGCCCTGAGATGGTTTATGGGTCTTGGTAGTGGTAATATAACCTCTTGGGATGACATGAAGAAAATATTCCTTGAGAAGTATCAAGAATACTGCATATTTTGAGAGCTTAGGGAATAAATATTCAAAATGACACAAAAAGAGGACGAGAACCTAGAGGATTACGTAGAATGGTTCCAATATAATCTGCAAAGATCCTCACACACTGCTTTGGGTGGTGACATATTAAAAACAATTTTGATCCGAGGAATGCAAGATGAATGGTTGGATATGTTGAATCTAATGGGAAAAGGGATAACTCTAAGGAAATTTATGAGGCAATTTGTGATCTGTGCAGAAGATGTTCAAGGGGGATATCCAGAAGAAAACTGGGAATCAGGGAATTCCCCACCAGAGCCACAAAGTCAACAAATGGGGGAGTAACTCACGTGGATATTGGGAATTTGTTGGAATATTTTAACACCAACATCCTCGAGACGATAGTTGGATGTGTTTCAAGCTAAACAAAAACAATTGGAGGCTGAGAAAGCACTTGCCATTTTCTGTCCGAAATGTAGAACAAAACGCTCTTCAAGGGAATGTTCAGTGAATGTTGTCAAAGTATGTAGAATTTGCGATCAAGATCATCCTACAGAATCATGTCCATATTTACCTGGGATAAAGGTGGTCTACCGGGGCACCATTGAATAAGCTCAACCAACTTACTTTCTAGGGTCAAGAAATCCATGGCAGGCATGACCTCTAGGTATGAATCAAGATCCTTCTACATTTGTCAATACTTGGAATAGTCAGTATAATCCTCAACAACCAAAACTTTTCAATCCTCACTGGTAGAGCCCCCAACAATTTCAATATCCCTCACCTTGGGTACAGTGGTCGGCCCAACTAGTTCATAATTCCCCTTGGCCACTAAGCTAGTGAAATCCCTCTTTCCCTATACAACAATTTCCATCACCCCAACCACAGTTTCATTTACCATTACCTCCATAATTTCCTATGAAACCACAGTTGCAACTTCTTATGAATGCGCCAATGAATACCTCAATGAATGTTCCTGTGATTTGACCTCAACTACATGTACAAGCTAATCTGAATCCAAACAATAAGATGGTTCAATAGGTTGAAACATCAACCTTCCCAACCTATAGTATTGGCCCTCTTGTATGTAACAATGTACACCTTAGGTCTGGGAGGTTAATTCTACCAAAAAATTCACCAATAATAACTAAACAGTTGGAGGACGAACCCCTACCTCCTGAAACAGAGAAACATCATGAAGGAAATGAAAACTCTACACATGTTGTAACTCTAGGAGTAACAAAAACAATGCAACACACAATTGTTACTAGCCCAACTCACACTCAAGCTATTACTCCTCCATATCCAGAAAGGTTGGTAATAGCTAAGATACCCCCACAACCTGAATTTAACCTATTGGGAGAACTCCAGAACCTGTGCGTTAAAACCCCGTTGTTACAAGCAATAAGGGATGTACCAATTTACACTAAGACTGTTCGAGAGTTGTGCCTTAATAAAACAGGAAGGAAACCCAATGAACCTCCCTCTATCTATGTGTTGGGAAAACTGTCTAACTTGATTATGGGTAGGGACACACCCCTCAAATATGATGACCCTGGGAATCCAACGATCACTGTTCATATCCAAGAGAAAACTCTTTCCAATACATTAGTAGATCTGGGGGCAGTTATTAATATCATGACTAAAGAAACCTGGGAAATGTTAGGATATGCAACCCTTAGACCAACCCCCACGATCCTTGAATTGGTTGATTGATCCACCATTCGACCAAAAGGTATTATGGAGGACGTTTTTATCTGAAGACCAATCTGGATTGGTTCTCTCTCTTCGAACTCCAATAGTTCTGCATAGTTTGTTAATTAAACAAAATTTCCAAATTAAAAAAAAATGAATAATACCTTACGTAGGAGCTTATCTCTTTTCCTTCACTACGCGACCATACACTATGACCGAAGGCTTCAATTTCATTAGTTAACTCCTTCATCGTATGACCATATGCTAAGAACCAAAGGCTTATGCACAGGAGTACATGATCAATCTGGGACGTTGTTCTGGATCTCAGATCCTTTCTGGACCGTTGATCAAAACTCAATACAAATTGTTGGCCACCACTAGACCTGATGTTAGCCTGACGTTTCTCAACGTTGGGAAATCATGACTTTTTATCCCCTCCAAAACCTTCAAACCTCTAATGGCCATGGTCCACTGCGACGAGGGTCGTCGATCTTTGGTTCCAAATATTTAATATCAACCGTCCAATATTATAAAGGGTTTCCTATGTTGGCCATGCCAGAACTGTGTGTGGAACCATGCAGACGAATAAATGAATGCCACATATTTCGAACCCCGAACCGCAGGGTCTCGGATGATCCAAAAAGATCTTTTAAATGACAATGGTTGAGTTATTTAGCATGTGTTAATTAACCATTTAGGAAACTTAATGAAAGAGGAATAAGTATAGAAGAATCATAACATCCATATGCACATATACAAATATGAAATAAAGAATAAACAACAACAAACCATAAACACCAATGTGATAACGAAGTTCGATAATCTCGCCTACGTCTCTGGGCCTTTGTCTCAGTGGGTGAAGGTTTATTATTTCAGTTCAAAGCTCAATAAGTACATCACAACAATTCCAAAGGGTTACAAAACTGATCTAGTATTGTTCTATTAGATCTTAAGAACCTGACAGAAGAAATGACACTGAAATCAGATCACTGGAGCTCCCAGAAATGGCCTGCAAAGGTGCGCTCCTCAACAACTTCCCTACATAAAAATGGATTTGGCTTGGAAAATATTCAGCATAAACCTACTCTGAATCTCTTCCTATGGCCTAAAAAATGCCTGGTTTATATAGATATGAAGTTGGTAACCATCTCCCAACTTCCTCCCAAGATCTGGCCTAAAAAGGGCCCAATATCCCCCAAAAAGGGCCAAAAATCTCCAAAAACAACTGAATAAATCAATTAAAAATCGTATGCTATAGTTAAAAAACCCACTTCAGCACATAATTTGGGTGCATCCCCTTTAGAGAGGGCTCATGGTCATATTAGGTGCCCCCACATGGCCAAGCACTAAGCTGGGCACGCTGGCCCCTCACTTCTCGACTCCCGGTTCTATGTAGTGGCCATATGGCCCTGTATAAAGCATCCACGTGCCAAATGGTTGGATAAGCCCTCGATGGAAAATCCCATGGACTAGCACCCATGCTGAGGTCGATGGTTCAAACCTCACAGAGTTCCAAATAATTTTTGCAATGAAACTAACCAATCCATGGGTGCCATGTGGCAACCCATGTCTGGGCCATGTGGCACCACCTCATTCGTCTAATTCTGATGCCACGTGTCAAGCATCGATTGGACCAACTATGCCACATGTGTCTACCATGTCACTCAGCCACTGTACCTACCATTGGACCTTTGACGTAAGCGTCGTACAGATGTGCCACATGTCACCCTTGCAGTGGTGACACATGTCACTTCCTGATTGGTCCACCTGTACCTACTCGACACGGCATCCATCCGTACACCCAGTCAACCTACCACGTCAGCTATATGAAACCTACCACATCATCGCCAACTATTCTTGCCACATTAGTTGTACGACCATATGACCTGAACATTCATCTGCCACCTAGCACTGTACGGATTGTACAGACTGTACAATCATCATTTTCTGCCTATTTGACAAAATGAACAGATCGCCATATCTGGAGCATACGATGTCCGTTTGAGCCCATTCAAGTTACATTGGGTTCGTATCTACAAGGCCTACGCACATGCCCATTTTTAAGCCATTCTGAGAACTTTTCTTTTTAGGCCTTTCTGAGCCCCATCAAGCTTCTGGATCCAATTTTGGAT
This sequence comes from Picea mariana, assembly GCA_032191745.1. Lineage (NCBI taxonomy): Eukaryota > Viridiplantae > Streptophyta > Pinopsida > Pinales > Pinaceae > Picea > Picea mariana. Next base: position 44,936 of record JASDQU010310030.1, on the reverse strand, counting down.
CACACCTCCCCACTAAAGGACCTTTTGGTCCCCAAAAGGTTACTGACCAATCATCAAGCTTAGAATAGGCCACTTGACTTGTTCTTTGTCTTTGAACTCTGTCCCGTGCACCTGTCTCATCAAGATCAACTGTAACACAATCATAGCAATTGACAACATATTGTTAGCCATTTGAACCTTGTCACATCTTACTGAAGCCACTATCATCCATGTAGACAACATTACTAATGATAACATAAAAAATATGTTTGCAAATGAGATGATATGTTTGTAATATTTGCACGACCTTAGATTTTCTTGAAGCAAAGTGTGATTGATTTTCCATTCTACACTCATCTCTTGTTCTTGCTTAAGATTGATTATTTGATTTGAAACAATTATAGGTGTGTTGCTTGCTTGAGCTGCCTTCTTTAATTGTTCCATTGTTTGAAGAGTTTTATTTCCCTTTACATGATGAGCATGAACCACATATTCTTGACCTGCTTTGGTTAAATGATATTTATTCTTTGCCCTGTAGAAGATTTCTTTACGATCATACAAGTATGGACTGCCTAAGACCATTCCACATTCACTTAGTGGCACCACATCACATGTTACCTCGTCCCCATACTTATATGAAATTGCAATTTTTAATGTGCATTGTTTGGTTATGTGCATTTGATGATTGTTGCTTATCCATTTAAGTGTGTAAGGCTTATGATGCATCTGTGTTTTTAACCCCAATTGCTTAACCAATTCCTCTGAAATTAAGTTAGATTGAGATCCACTATCTATCAATGTGTCAACCTTAGTGTGTCTCATGATGACCCTTAGGTGAAACAAGTTACTTATACAATCAAATCCTTCACCAATTCTACCTGTCATACCAAACAATGAGACCTTAGATTCATCACCTGAATCCGATCCTAAGTCCGTGGGTCATGTTGTCGCTGCAACTGTTTTCCTCCCTTTCTTTTCCTTGAACCACTTTGGTCTCTTCTCGGGATGCAATTGCCAACAACGGTCCTCATCATGCCCCTGTTTCTTGCAATGCTTGCAAGAGGGATTCTCTTCCTTTCTTTCCACTGAATTTGACTTCTTTCCATTCCACTTCCTTTTGTCCTCTTTCTTGGAAGACGATTCCCCTGATACACCAACACCTGTTTTCCCTGCTTCAATGTATGTCACTTGAACATAAACCTCATCAAGATTAGTTGGTCCAAACATGAATACAATGTTTCGAATATGTGCAAGTAAACCTCCTATATACTTCATAAGAGTTTCTTGGGTATGTAAGGGAATATCTAACATCAATGCCATTTTACGAAATCCATCTGCGTATTCTTGCATTGTTTGTCCTTTTCTTAGTTTTAAAGCTTGTCATTCAATTAATGATTTCTCTTTATAACCCAAGGGATATAATTGTTTTCTAAGTGCAGAAATAAAACTTTGCCATGATGAAAATACATTCCCCACTTGTTGTGTGCCATTTTTCAACTTGTTTTTCCACCAGATGAGTGTTGTGCCTGCAAGTCGCAATGATGCCAATTTGATTTGTGTGGCCTCATCCTTGATCTATTTCACACTATAATAAACCTCCATCTGTCTGACCCAGTTTTCAAGTCTCTCTACATTAACTTCACCATCATACACATGTAATTCAAATTTAGCATCAAGTTTTAATAAAGGCATTTCATTCTTATGTTTATGGACATGATTCTTTGCATTGGATTTAGAACTTGAACTTGAAGAAGAAGGAGAAGAAGGAGGTGACACTAGAGGTGAAGGAGGAATTTGAGGAGGATCATCTCCTTATTCACTTTTTCCCTTTGAATATTCACCCAGATTCGGTCTCTTCCGTTCCAAGTAATCCTCATACAAAACCTTCATCATCTCTGACATGGTGAAGAAAGTTTTTCGAAACTCTTTCTCATCCTGAGAAAGTCTCTCTTCCGATGCCATCTTCTCGCTTTGAGAAGTTCTCTTTCTCAATCCAATCAATGGATTTTCTTCCACAATATCTCCTTCACCACAATGTATCTTTTCCCTGGTTAACATGAAAAACTCAAACCTAAATGCCAACTAGATCTGATACCACTTGATCCGAAAAGATCTTTTAAATGACAATGGTTGAGTTATTTAGCATGTGTTAATTAACCATTTAGGAATCTTAATGAAAGAGGAAGAAGTATATAAGAATCATAAAAAACATATGCACATATACATATATGAAATAAATCATAAACAACAACAAACCATAAACACCAATGTGATAACGGAGTTCGACAATCTCGCCTATGTCTTAGGGCCTTTGTCTTAGTGGGCGAGGCTTTCTTATTTGTGTTCAAAGCTCAATAAGTAAATCAAAACAGTTCGAAAGGGTTACAAAACTGATATGGTCTTGTTCTACCATATCTATAGAACCCAACTGGAGAAACAACACTAAAATCAGATGACCGGAGCTCCGAGAAATGGACCGCAAAGGTGCGTTCCTCAACAGATTCCCTGCATAAAAATGGCTTTGGCTTGGAAAATATTCAGAATAAACCTTCTTTGAATCTCCTCCTATGGCCTCAAGAAGTCTTGGTTTATATATATCTGAAGTTGGTAACCATATCCCAACTTCCTCCCAAGACCTGGCCTAAAAAATGGTCCAATATTCCCCAAAAAAGGCCAAAAATCTCCAAAAACAGTTGAATAAATCAATTAAAAATATTATGCTATAGTTAAAAAACCTACTTCAACACATAATTTTGGCACAACCCCTTTAGATCGGGCTCCTGGTAATATTAGGTGCCCCCACATGGCCAGGCGCTAAGCTGGGCGTACTAGCCCCTCACTTCTCGGCTCCCGGTTCTATGTAGTGGCCATATGGCCCTGTATAAAGCACCCACGCACCAAATGGTTGGATAAGCCCCTGAAGGCAAATCCCATGGACTAACACCCATGCCGAGGTCTCCGATTCAAACCTCACGAAGTTCCAAATAATTTTTGCAATGAAACTAACCAATCCATGGGTGCCACGTGGTAGCCCATGTTTGGGCCACGTGGCCACCTCATTCGTTTAATTCTGATGCCATGTGTCAAGCGTCGATTGGACCATCTCCACCACATGTTCTTTCCATGCCACTCTGCCACTGGACGTGCCACATAAGAATCGTATGGACGTGCCACATGTCACCCTTGTAGTGGTGACATGTGTCACTTCCTGATTGGTCCACCTGTACCTACCCAACACGTCATCCATCTATACACCCAGTCAGCCTACCACATCAGCTATATGGACCCTGCCACATCATCGCCAACTGTTCCTTCCATGTTAGTTGTACGACCGTACGACCTCTACAGTCAGCTGCCACGTGGAACTGTACAAACTGTACGTACTGTATGGACTATACAGTCCTCATTTTTTGCCTGTTTGGCAAAATGAATAGATCACTATATATGGATCATACAATGTCCATTTGAGCCAGCTCAAGTTGCGTTGGGTTCGTATCGAGGAGTCCTACTCACACATCCATTTTGAAGCCATTATGAGAACTTTGATTTTAGGCCTTTCTGAGCCCCATCAAGCTCCTGGATCCAATTCTAGATCATTGGACCTCCTTGTGTTAAACTTCTTGTACCTTGTTGATATGCATTGATTCTACACTGTCAATCTGCCACTTCAATCAATGGTTAGATTTGTCTCTTGTGGGTCCCCTTTTTATAACTCAACGATGTCATTTAAAACATGATCACCGTCGATCCTATCGTGATTGACGGTGGATCGTTATCCTCCGTATAACACCTTTCCTTGCCATTCCACTTATGCTACATGTATCGAACCGTGAGACTTCAGGATTTCAGGCCTATTCAAGTGACAAGAAAATGTCGATGTGTCGAAATGCCATGAACCACCGATCTAATCATTTTGATTCGATCTTGGACATCCACGTCTCAAACCATACATACACAGGGGTTTATACAGGGTTTTGGTTTAGAATTGGAATTCATTTGCACGTGATCCTTTCACCTGCATTCACAAAATGATTTGTCGTTTCTTCTTTAACACATATTAACTCAATCCAAAATATATATGAACACGAATTCACAATTGGGTTTTATTAGAACGATTGAAGGAATAAGAATACAACAGGAAGGCTCAATTCCTTCTTGATCACTGCATACTTCACACACTCACTTTGCACTCCTCTCACACACTCATACACCACTCTGGTATCACCTTTCAAGATTTTAATACAATAAGGACCAGATCGATCCAATCCACAGAGATAGGACCTATTCTGATCCTAAAAGATTCGTGATTTATCTAACTCTTCCACCTCCTATTACATTCATGGAAAAACTGTGTTCTTCTCGAACAACCTTCTTCTCAAACAACCTAGACTATTAAAAATAATTAAAAACAATTAAAATGAGGAAACTGACTTCCTCTCAGAAAGTTCCTAAGACCTTAGAGGTCAATTATTAAATTGTTGTATAATATGCTCGTGCATTAGATTCCCAGGGAAGATAAGACTTGTTCTTGGTTTTGTTGTAGTAGTTCTTCAATACTTGTACCATACTTAGATATTTCTGTTGCTTTCATCCACATGGCATATTCAAGTGGTTGTCCTTTCCACTTGATCAAGTACTAAAAGTACTCTTTACCCCTTGTCTCCTTTACTACCTTTTGGTACAAAATAGATCCAATCTTCTTCTGCTATGCTATAGGTAGTTGTCTCTCCTAGTCAATGGTCTGAATGTTGTCATTGTTAGGTGCATCTATGAAATTATCTATTGGTTCCTTGAAAGGGTATAAATCTAATACATTAAAGATTGGAGAAATTCCAAGGTTACTTGGAAATTCTATTTCATAAGCATCTGAGGAAAATTTTCTTAACACTTTACATGGCCCAATCTTTTTAAGTTTTAATTTGTTATATTCCCCCCTAGGAAACCTTTCTCTTCTGAGGTGTTCCATGACCAAGTCTCCAAATTCAAAATCCATTTGTCTTCTCTTCAAATCTTCCTTCTATTTGTACTTCTTGTTGTTGTCTTGTACCTGCTGCTTGACCCTTTTTTGCAATTCTTGCATGCTTACTGCAAAATATTCACTGTCAACACTTCTAATTTTTTTCCCTAGAATCCTTACCTCATAAATTACTCTAGGATTCATTCCATACAAAATATGAAATGGACTTAATCCCGTGCTTCTATTAGGTGAATCATTATATGCAAACTCATCTTGTGCAAGTACCTGATCCCACTGTTTATGATTCTCACTTACCATACATCTGAAAATATATTCCAAACTTTTATTTACCACCTTTGTTTTTCCATCAGTTTGTGGGTGGTACGCTGAACTAAAGTTGAGATTGGTTCCTAACTTTTTCCACAAAGTTCTCCAAAAATGACCCACAAATTTTGTGTCTCTGTCAGAAACAATACTTTTTGGCAATCCATGCAACCTAACAACTTCTTTGAAGAACAAATCTGCAATGCGAGTTGCATCATTGGTATTCTTACAAGCTATAAAGTCTATCATTTTCTAGAATCTATCAACAACCACATCAATTGAATCATTACCTTGCTGACATCAATTGAATCATTACCTTG
>JASDQU010310030.1:25611-39011 GCA_032191745.1 Picea mariana | reverse complement strand
CTGTCTGACCCAGTTTTCAAGTCTCTCTACATTAACTTCACCATCATACACATGTAATTCAAATTTAGCATCAAGTTTTAATAAAGGCATTTCATTCTTATGTTTATGGACATGATTCTTTGCATTGGATTTAGAACTTGAACTTGAAGAAGAAGGAGAAGAAGGAGGTGACACTGGAGGTGAAGGAGGAATTTGAGGAGGATCATCTCCTTATTCACTTTTTCCCTTTGAAGATTCACCCAGATTTGGTCTCTTCCATTCCAAGTAATCCTCATACAAAACCTTCATCATCTCCGACATGGCGAAGAAAGTTTTTCGAAACTCTTTCTCATCCTGAGAAAGTCTCTCTTCCGATGCCATCTTCTCGCTTTGAGAAGTTCTCTTTCTCAATCCAATCAATGGATTCTCTTCCACAAGATCTCCTTCACCACGATGTATCTTTTCCCTGGTTAACAAGAAAAACTCAAACCTAAATGCCAACTAGATCTGATACCACTTGATCCGAAAAGATCTTTTAAATGACAATGGTTGAGTTATTTAGCATGTGTTAATTAACCATTTAGGAATCTTAATGAAAGAGGAAGAAGTATAGAATAATCATAAAAATCATATGCACATATAAATATATGAAATAAAGCATAAACAACAACAAACCATAAACACCAATGTGATAACGGAGTTCGACAATCTCGCCTACGTCTTCGGGCCTTTGTCTTAGTGGGTGAGGCTTTCTTATTTGTGTTCAAAGCTCAATAAGTAAATCAAAACAGTTCGAAAGGGTTACAAAACTGATATGGTCTTGTTATACCGGATCTATAGAACCCAACAGGAGAAACAACACTAAAATGAGATGACTGGAGCTCTGAGAAATGGACCGCAAAGGTGCGTTCCTCAATAGATTCCCTGCATAAAAATGGCTTTGGCTTGGAAAATCTTCAGAATAAACCTGATTTGAATCTCCTCCTATGGCCTCAAGAAGGCTTGGTTTATATATATCTAAAGTTGGTAACCATCTCCCAACTTCCTCCCAAGACCTGGCCTAAAAATTGGTCCAATATTCCCCAAAAAAGGCCAAAAATCTCCAAAAACAGCTGAATAAATCAATTAAAAAATATTATGCTATAGTTAAAAAACCCACTTCAACACATAATTTTGGCACAACCCCTTTAGATCGGGCTCCTGGTAATATTAGGTGCCCCCACGTGGCCAGGCGCTAAGCTGGGCGCACTAGCCCCTCACTTCTCGGCTCCCGGTTCTATGTAGTGGCCATATGGCCCTGTATAAAGCACCCACGCACCAAATGGTTGGATAAGCCCCTGATGGAAAAGCCCATGGACTAACACCCATGCCAAGGTCTCCGATTCAAACCTCACAAAGTTCCAAATAATTTTTGCAATGAAACTAACCAATCCATGGGTGCCACGTGGTAGCCCATGTTTGGGCCACGTGGCCACCTCATTCGTTTAATTCTGATGCCATGTGTCAAGCGTCGATTGGACCAGCTCTGCCACATGTGCTTTCCACGCCACTCTGCCACTGGACATGCCACATAAGCATCGTATGGACGTGCCACATGTCACCCTTGTAGTGGTGACATGTGTCACTTCCTGATTGGTCCACCTGTACCTGCCCAACACGTCATCCATCTGTACACCCAGTCAGCTTGCCACATCAGTTGTATGGACCCTGCCACATCATCACCAATTGTTCCTTCCATGTTAGTTGTATGACCGTACGACCTCTATAGTCAGCTGCCACGTGGAACTATACAAACTGTACGTACTGTACGGACTATACAGTCCTCATTTTTTGCCTGTTTGGCAAAATGAATAGATCACTATATATGGATCATACAATGTCCATTTGAGTCAGCTCAAGTTGCGTTGAATTCGTATCGAGGAGTCCTACTCACACATCCATTTTGAAGCCATTATGAGAACTTTGATTTTAGGCCTTTCTGAGCCCCATCAAGCTCCTGGATCCAATTTTGGATCATTGGACCTCCTTGTGTTAAACTTCTTGTACCTTGTTGATACACATTGATTCTACACTATCAATCTGCCACTTCAATCAATGGTTAGATTTTTCACTTGTGGGTCCCCTTTTTATAACTCAACAATGTCATTTAAAACATGATCACCGTCGATCCTATCGTGATTGACGATGGATCGTTATCCTCCGTATAAAACCTTTCCTTGCCATTCCACTTATGCCACATGTATCGAACCGTGAGACTTCAGGATTTCAGGCCTATTCAAGCGACAAGAAAATGTCGATGTGTCGAAATGCCATGAACCACCGATCTAATCATTTTGATTTGATCTTGGACATCCACGTCTCAAACCATACATACACAGGGGTTTATACAGGGTTTTGGTTTAGAATTGGAATTCATTTGCACGTGATCCTTTTGCCTGCATTCACAAAATGATTTGTCGTTGCTTCTTTAACACATATTAACTCAATCCAAAATATATATGAACACGAATTCACAATTGGGTTTTATTAGAACGATTGAAGGAATAAGAATACAACAGGAAGGCTCAATTCCTTCTTGATCACTGCATACTTCACACACTCACTCTGCACTCCTCTCACACACTCATACACCACTCTGGTATCACCTTTCAAGATTTTAATACAATAAGGACCAGAACAATCCAATCCACAGAGATAGGACCTATTCTGATCCTAAAAGATTCGTGATTTATCTAACTCTTCCACCTCCTATTACATTCATGGAAAAATTGTCTTCTTCTCGAACAACCTTCTTCTCAAACAACCTAGACTATTAAAAATAATTAAAAATAATTAAAATGAGGAAACTGACTTCCTCTCAGAAAGTTCCTAAGACCTTAGAGGTCAATTATTAAATTGTTGTAGAATATGCTCGTGCATTAGATTCCCAGGGAAGATAAGACTTGTTCTTGGTTTTGTTGTAGTAGTTCTTCAATACTTGTACCATACTTAGATATTTCTGTTGCTTTCATCCACATGGCATATTCAAGTGATTGTCCTTTCCACTTGATCAAGTACTGAAAGTACTCTTTACCCCTTGTCTTCTTTACTACCTTTTGGTACAAAATAGATTCAATCTTCTTTTGCTATGCTATAGGTAGTTGTCTCTCCCAGTCAATGGTCTGAATGTTGTCATTGTTAGGTGCATCTGTGAAATTGTCTGTTGGTTCCTTGAAAGGGTATAAATCTAATACATTAAAGATTGGAGAAATTCCAAGGTTACTTGGAAATTCTATTTCATAAGCATTTGAGGAAAATTTTCTTAACACTTTACATGGCCCAATCTTTTTAAGTTTTAATTTGTTATATTCCCCCCTAGGAAACCTTTCTCTTCTAAGGTGTTCCATGACCAAGTCTCCAACTTCAAAATCCATTTGTATTCTCTTCAAATCTTCCTTCTATTTGTACTTCTTGTTGTTGTCTTGTACCTGCTGCTTGACCCTTTTCCGCAATTCTTGCATGCTTACTGCAAAATATTCACTGTCAACACTTCTAATTTTTTTTCCTAGAATCCTTACCTCATAAATTACTCTAGGATTCATTCCATACAAAATCTGAAATGGACTTAATCCCGTGCTTCTATTAGGTGAATCATTATATGCAAACTCATCTTGTGCAAGTACCTGATCCCACTGTTTATGATTCTCACTTACCATACATTTGAAAATATATTCCAAACTTTTATTTACCACCTTTGTTTTTCCATCAGTTTGTGGGTGGTACGCTGAACTAAAGTTGAGATTGGTTCCTAACTTTTTCCACAAAGTTCTTCAAAAATGACCCACAAATTTTGTGTCTCTGTCAGAAACAATACTTTTTGGCAATCCATGCAACCTAACAACTTCTTTGAAGAACAAATCTGCAATGCGAGTTGCATCATTGGTATTCTTACAAGCTATAAAGTGTGGCATTTTCTAGAATCTATCAACAACCACATCAATTGAATCATTACCTTGCTGACATCAATTGAATCATTACCTTGCTGAGTTCTTGGAAATCCTAACACAAAATCCATACTTACAGAGTCCCATGGTCGGTTTGAGATTGGAAATGGATGATACAATCCAATATTTTGTTTCCTTCCTTTCTCATACTGACAAACCCTACATCTTTTAACAAATTTCTTGACATTAGTCTGCATGCTAGGCCAGAAATAAAATGTACTAAGATGAGCAAATGTTTTGTCCTATCCAAAATGTCCTGCTAATCCACCACTATGCTTTTCCTTCAATGGGTTTTCCCTCATTGAACATCTTGGAATGCATAATTTATTTCCTTTAAACAATAAACCTTATTGAATCATATAATCTAACCATGGAGTTCTGCCTCTACTTACTAGATTTTCACAGTCTACATACGCATCTTTAAAATCTACATCATCTTTATACATCACTTTCAACTCATCAAATCCTACAACATTTACTTGAAACTCTTGTAAAATCAAACTGACTCTGCTCAATTCATCTACTACCTTATTTTATGGCCCACTTATATGCTTAATAACAAAAGTGAAATTTTGCAAGAACTCAATCCATTTGACATGTCTTTGATTATTTGTTTTTGGCTTCTAATATACTACAAGGCATGATTATCACTGTAAAGAAAAAATTCCTTTGGTATGAGGTAATGTCTTCACTTCTTTAGCACTTGAATAATTGCATAAAACTCCTTGTCATATGAAATATATTTCTTCTTTGCTTCATTTAATTTCTCACTAGAATAAACAACTGGTTTATTTTCCTGAATTAGAACAACTCCTATTGCAGTCACGCTTGCATCACATTCAAATTGAAAGAGTTTTTTAAAATATGGCAATGCTAAAATTGATTGTTCTATTATATTCTTCTTTAATAATTTAAAACTTTTATCAATTGCTTCTGTCCATTTAAATGAATGTTTGGTTCCTTTAATGGTTTCTATAATTGGAGCACATATTCCACTAAAATTCCTGATGAATTTTCTATAAAATATTTCCAAGCCATGAAAACTTCTTACCTCAAAAAAATTCTTTGGAGTAGGGCAATTTATTATAGCCTTTACCTTTTCTTGGTCCATCTTCAAGCCTTCTCCAGATATCAAAAAGCCCAAATAAACCAATTTTGTCTTCACAAAATTACACTTTTTCAAATTGATCTGTAGCTTCTCTTGTTATAGTTTATCTAAAACCAGCCTGAGGTGTCTCAAGTGTTCTTCCCTAGACTGGCTGTAGATCAGACTATCATCCAGATAAACTAAAAAAAAATACCAATAAATTCTTTAAGTAATTCATTCATCAATCTCATAAAAGTGCTATGGGCATTTGTGAGTCCAAAAGGCATTACCATCCATTCATACAATCCATCATTTGTTTTAAATGTTGTTTTCCATTCATCTCCTTCTCTAATCCTGATATGATAGCCACTTTTCAAATCCAATTTTGAAAAATATTTAGCACCACTTAAGCAATCCATCAAATTATCAATTCGGGGTAATGAAAATCTATACCTGATTGTAATTTTGTTTATAGCCCTGGAATTTGTGCACATTCTCCATCCTCCATCTTTCTTTGGGATTAGCACTGTAGGAACTGCACATGGACTCAAAATTTCTCTGACCAGACCTTTATCTAATAACTCTTGTACCTAATTTCTTATCTCCTCATTCTCCTGTGGAGTAATTTGATATGCTACTTTATTTGGAAGCTTAGCCCCTGTAATCAAATCTATATGATGGCTGATACTTATCAATGTAGGTAATTCATTTGGTAAATCATCAACTACAATATCAACAAATTCATCTAACAAATCTTTAACTTCTTCAAGAAGATCATTTAAATTTGTGTGATCCAAAATGGATCCAAAAAGGCCAAAAATTCAAAGTTCTTGGATTCAGACGAAACCAGCGCCATCACGTAGTGCTCATCGCGTCGATTCTGACAATATATTTGGTTTCAGAAATGGACACCGTATGGCAAAGATATCACGTTGTGAAGATTTCTCCAAACAACAAAAAAGTCAAAGGTCAAAGTGAACAATCAAAGGTCATACTGCTAACGTCATCATGACACGTGGCAGCACCAGGACGTGCCACATGGCAGTCAGATTTGGCATTTTCAGGGGTTGATGTGGCAGACACGTGGACTATATGGATGCTAATGTGACAGTCTGTATGATGATGTGGCAGGTCTGGATAGTGACACATGGCAAGGTACGAACGTGACATGACATACATGTGGCAGGCTATGGTTGTGACAAGTGGAAATACAGTCCAATGTGGTAGTGATTGTGCAGTCGACTGGGCAGCTGACTGGGTTGGTAAGAGCCCGTGGTAGGGTGACATGTGGCCCAATCCAGTGGTTCCACGTGGCACCCTGGGTTAGGCCAATAAGGGCCAAGTTAAAATTTTGTTATCGCCTCCGTAGGATTTGAACTTGTAACCTTTAGGATTGGAAATGACCTAATAATTGACGTTCTAACCAACATACTGCATTCGTTGCCTGTTAAAACATGTGACATAGAATCCTTTTGTTATCATGCTGAGTCGAGGATAAGGGTAACCACCTAGTCGATGGGGCTACCCCACTGACCAAGGCGTGTATGACCAAGAGTCGAGGACCAAGGGCTAAGTGCCAGGGGGTTACTCTGATCTAGCTTCGGGACATATGGCTTATCCACACGATCAGGAGTCGAGAATCATGGGCGTGGCTGCTATTTGGATCTGGTGCTCGACCACATGACTTCCATATGACTAGGAAGGAAAGGTTCGCGTGCCCACTATTTTTTTGGAAAGTGGGTTTTCCACTTTAGAAAATGGTTTTTTTATGATTGTATGCCTTTTTAATGGGATTTTGCCCAGTTTTGGAGGATCTAGAGCCCAACTTAAGGCCAAATATTGGGAGGAAATTGGGATGTGACCCCCAACTCAAATTTTATTTAAACCAAATTTTTTTGCAGGTTCAGAACAACAGAATGATGAAGAATTTGTGAAATCCAAGCTATTTTTATGTAGGGAAGCTAGAATAGTAGCTAAGCTTTGGAGGCCATTTCTGGGAGTTCTACTCCACCTTTTTCAGTGTCGTCTCTTGCATCAAGTTCCCGAGACAGAGAAAAACACAACTAAGTCAATCAGAAAACTAAATGATGTGATTTTGTTGTATACTTTGAGCATAGAATATTAATAAAGAAGCCTCCCCCACTGAGACAAAGGCCCAAAGATAGAGGCAAATTTCTGAATTTCGTTATCAACTTCTAGTGTCTTAAATCTGCTTATGGTTTGTTGTATTTACTTCTTTATGTGTTGCAAATTCTATTATTAAGATTCTTCTCCTTATTATTAAGTCTTAATTGGTAAAATTTTACATGCAACATACTTAACCATAGTCATTTAAAAGATCATTTTGGATCAAGAGGTATCAGAGCAGGTTGACAGTTGGTTGTTTTTTAGTATGCATGATTACCAAGGAAAATTTAAGGCATGGTGAAGGAGAGCTTGTAGAAGGAGATCATGATATTGGATCAAGAAAAAGGACATCTCAAAGTGAGAAGATGGCATATGAAGAAGGACTTTCTCAACAAGAAAGATAGTTTCAAAGAACTTTCTTTTCCATGTCGGAGATGGTAAAAGTATTGTATGAAGATTACTTGGAACAAAAGAGACCTATTCAAGGGGAATATTCAAATAAAGACAAAATTAAAGATGGATAAGACCCTCCAAAACCTCCTCCTTCACTTCCTTCATATCCATCTTCTTCTTCTTTAAGTACAAGTTCAAGTTCTACTTCTATTGCTACTTCTGCAAGAAAACATTTTCATTCCCATAAACATAAGCCTGACATGCCATTACTTAAAATTTATGTGAAATTCGAGTTGCCCATGTATAATGGAGAAGTCAATGCTGAGAATCTTGATAACCGGGTCAAACAGATGGAGGTATATTGCAATGTGCAACAAATCAATGATGAGGCAACCAAGATCAAATTGGCGTCGCTTCGTCTTGCAGGCACAACACTCATTTGGTGGAAGAGTAAGTTGCAACATGGTATTCATAAAATTTGTAATGTATTTATATCATGGAAATATTTTATTTTTGCACTTAGAAAATAGTTCTATCCATTGGGGTATAAGGAGGAGGATTTAATTGAATGGAAAAGTCTTAAATTAAGAAAAGGACAATCGGTGCAAGAATACAGAGATGAATTTCGTAAGATAGTTTTGATGCTAAATATTCTATTACATGCACAAGAAACTTTGATGAAGTATATAGGAGGCTTGCCTGCTCATATTCGTAATACTGTGTTATGTTTGGACCTACTAATATTGATGAGGTTTATGTTCAAGTGACATATATTGAAGCAGGAAAAACTAGAGTTGGTGTATCAAGGGAATCACCTTCAAAGAAAGAAGGCAAAGGAAGAGGGAAGGTGAAGAAAACAAACTCAGTCGGAGTAGAGGAAGAGAAGCTCTCTTGCAAACATTGCAAGAAAGAAGGGCACGATGAAGAGAATTGTTGGCAATTGCACCTAGAAAATAAACCGAAGTGGTTCAAAGAAAATAAAGGGAGAGAAAAAGTTGCAGCAACAACACAACCAACAGACTTGGGGTCAGATTCAGGTGATGAGATTAAAGTCACAACAATTGGTTTGCCAGGTAAAATTGGCGATGGTTATGATTCAAGAAGTAAATTGTTTCATATAAGGGTCATTATGAAACATACCAAGATCGACACTTTGTTAGATAGTGGATCTCAAGCTAATTTGATCTCAGAAGAAGTGGTTAACCAATTGGGATTGAAAACTAAGTTACATCACAAACCCTGCTCATTAAATTGGATAAGCAAAAATCACAAATTGCCCATAACAAAGCAATGTATCATAAAGTTTGTAATTACATCTAAGTTTGTGGATGAGGTAACATGTGATGTGGTACTACTAGAAGCATGTGGAATGGCCTTGGGTAGCCCTTATTTATATGATCGCAAAGAAATATTCTTCAGGGAACACAATCAATATCACTTAACTAAAGAAGAGACAAAATATGTTGTACATGCTCATCATATCAAAGGGAATCAATCTCTTTTTACAATGGAACAATTAAAGAAGGCAACTTATGCAAGCAATATACCTATGATTGTACCAAATAAAGCAGTTGTTCTTAAGCAAGAAAGTAAAATGGTCGTAGCATGTAAATCTAGCCATACTTTGCTTCAAGATGAATTTTTGTCGTGTAGACCTGACAAGAAGAACAAACATATTGGTTGATTTTCAGTCATGTTTATGATATTTTTATCGTTGCTAATGTTTTCTACATGGATAGTAATGAAGTCAGAAGGATGTGAATGAATAAAGATGGCTAACAATATGTGTTCAGTTATCATGGTTGTTTTGCAATTGATTATGATGCGACAGGTGCACAGGACATATTTGATAGACAAAGGACAAGTGGGGAGGTCTATCTCGCACTTGATGTCTAGTTAATATTCTTTTGGAGGAAAAAATGGTCTCAATGGGAAGGTGTGATCCAAAATGGATTCAAAAAGGCCAAAAATTCAAAGTTCTCAGATTCAGACAAAACTAGCACCATCGCATAGTGCTCGTCGTGCCGATTCTAGCAGTGTATTTGGTTTAAACAATGGACACCGTATGGCGAAGATATCGTGTTTTGAAGTTTTCTCCAAATAATAAAAAAGTCAAAGGTCAAAGTCAACATTCAAAGGTCTTACTGCTGACGTCAAAAGTACATCATGATGATGTCAGCATGACATGCGGTAGCACTAGGACATGCCACGTGGAAATCAGATTTGACATTTTTAGGCACTGATGTGGCATACATGTGGATTGTACAGACGCTGACGTGGAAGTCCGTATGATGACTTGGAAGGTATGGATAGTGACACATGGCATGGTATGGATGTGACATGGCATACAGGTGGTAGTGTACGGTTGTGACAAGTGGAGGTACAGTCCAAGGTGGTTGTGACTGTGCAGTTGATTGGGAAACTGGTTGGGTTGGTATGAGCTAGTGGCAGGGTGACATGTGGCCCAATCCAATGGTGTCGTGTGGAACCTTAGGTTAGGCCAATAAGGGCTGAGTTAAAAGTTTTTTATCACCTACGCAAGATTCGAACTTGTAACCTTTAGGCTTGGGAACGACCTAACAACCGACGCACTAACCATCATACTGCATTCCTTACTTGTTAAAACATGTGACGAAGAATCCTTTTGTTATCATGTTGAGTCGAGGATAAGGGTAAGCACCAGGGGTATCCCTGCCGACCAAGGCGCATATGACCAGGAGCCGAGAACTAAGGGATAAGCGCCAGGGGGTTACTTCGATCTAGCGCTGAGACATATGGATTATCCACATGATTAGGAGTCGAGAACCATGGGCGTGGGTTCCATTTGTCTCTAGAGCTCAACCGCATGAATTCCATATGACCAGGAGCGTGTAGGAAAGGGGTGCACACCCAATATTTTTTCTGGAAAGTGGGTTTTTATGATTTTATGCCTTTTTAATGGGATTTTGTCCATTTTTGGAGGATCTGGAGCCGAGCTTAAGGATAAATATTGGGAGGAAGTTGGGATGTGACCCACAACTCAAATTGTATTTAAACCAAGCCTTTTTGTAGGTTCATAACAACAAAATGATGAAGAATTTGTGAAATCCAAGCCATTTTTATGTAGGGAAGCTAGAAGAGTTGTTGAGCTTTGAAGGGCATTTCTAGGAGTTCTACTCCACCTTTTTCAGTGTCATCTGTTGCATCAGGTTCCTGAGATAGAACAAAACACAACTGAGTCAATTAGAGACCTAAATGATGTAATTTTGATGTAGACTTTGAGCATTGAAGATTAATAAATAAGTCTCCCCCACTAAGACAAAGGCCCATAGATGTAGACAAATTTTCTGAACTCCGTTATCAACTTCTAATGTCTTAAATATGCTTATGGTTTGTTGTATTTACTTCTTTATGTCCTACAAATTCTATTTTTAAGCTTCTTCTCCTTCTTATTAAGTCTTAAATGGTAAAATTTTACGTGCAACATACTTAACCATAGTCATTTAAAATATCATTTCGGATCATTGTGTGAGTGAGAATTACCTTTGGTTTACCAATCAGGGAAAAATGTACCTCTTCCTTTTTAATGTCTTGCAAAAATTCTTTTCCATTGACCAACACGACCTTTGAGTTGTTTTCTTCAGTCTCTCCTTCATCCTTTAATGGTAATAGAGTGTGTTTTTCTCCATCTTTCTCAAAAGTGTATGTGTTAATCCTTCCATCATGTATTATCTTTCTGTCATACTACCAAGGTCTACCTAGTAAAATATGGCATACATCCATGGGAATAAGGTCACAACGTACCTTGTATTTATATCTTCCAATTTGAAAATCCACCTCACATTACTCATTCACTATCAACTGATGTCCCTTTTGCAACTATGACACCTTATATGGAATATGGTGTGTTGTATTTTTTAAAGCCACTTTTGAACCATCTTTGTAGACACCAAATTATCAGTACTTCCACTATCAACAATGACTTTACAACATTTACCTGTGCTTTTGCAGACAGGTCTTCTGAAGAGTGTCTTCCTTTGTGCAGTTTACTTAATCTCTTTATGTGGTTTCAACAATATTTTCTTCATCATCAAAGAATCTCCAACTTCTGGTACATTCTCATGTACATATGACTCCACACTTTCTTTTTCCTGAACAACATTTGCACTTCCTCTACTGGTGGAAGCATTTTCTAAACATTCATATGATCTATGGCCAAACTTATTACATCTAAAACATCTGATAGAATATCCTCTATCTCTTTGAAAAGGTATTCTCCCTCTGAAATAACCACCTCTTGGTGGCTGGTCTTGCTGATGTGAGCTACTGGCTTCTCCCTTTGGAGCTAAATATCTTCCTCAGCCACCTTGTTGTTCTCTACCTTCTGTTGAATTGTGACCTCTGCTTCTTTGATTCTTCTTTGTTGCTAGTTTTTCTTCTTCCTTAAGAGCAAACTGATATGCTTCTTCAACAATCTTAAGAGATAAAATGCCAATTTCATCTTGGATCTCATATCTTAATCTATTAATATATCTAGCAATTTTCTCATGATTCTCTTCTACATGACCAACTCTTATATTCAATTTATAAAACTCTTAAGTGTAATCTTTAACTGATATACCTCTCTCCTTTAAACTTTGCATCTGTCTAAAAATATTAAGTTGATAGTCTCGAGGCATGAATTTACCTTTCAATTTTGCTACCATTGTGTCCCAGATCTTGATTTTTGTCTTGCCTTTGTTCTGTCTCTCAAGTTGTACTTCATCCGATCCAGGAAGATCTTCACACATGGAGCTATTACTTTGCATACCATGAGGAAATCATTAAAAAGTTTGATAATAGGTGGCAATGGATAATTAATGCTCATGAATGAATTAATTAAATTGTAAAAATGATTAAGACTTAAAATGAGTATAAGAAACTCATGTATTAGTCACGCACATTGGAAAAATGATTAATACATGAAGTGAGTTGGAAAATCTCATGTATTATTCATTTAATTGTAAAAATGAGAAATTAGTTGTCAGAATCCAACTCACAAATTAGTTTCCTAATTTTAAGGGGAAACAAGAGAAATACTTGGAGTGAGTGGAAATCTCACGTATTATTTGTAAAATTGGGAAATTAGTTTTATGTGAGAATCCAACTCACAAATTAGTTTCTTAATTTTAAGAGGAACTTGGTTTCCTAGTCTTAAGGAAGAAGTTAAGGGTCTCATGAGTTGGTTTGGATTCTTCCTTACTTTATTAAAAGTGGGTTCCTAGTCTCAAGCAGGAAGTTAAGGGTCTCATGAGTTGGTTGAGATACTTTCTCATTTTGGATCCTAAATTTATGGATCTTGTCTTTTTGGATTATGGAGCTAGGAAAAATGATCTAAACCCCTTTATTGGGAGAGATTGAAAGGCTTTTGGAGGCTCTTTTGGAGAGCTCTTTGAGGAGAGAATCAAGCAATCATGCTTGTAATTTGTAATCCCCTTAATTGGGAGAGTTGAGCCCCTTATTGACAAAGTATGTGAGCCCCTACATTGGGAGAATTATACCCCACATTGGGAGAGCCTTGTTGCCCCTTCATTTGTGAGAAGATGTAGCCCTTTTCTGTAAAGGAGAATCAACCCCGCATTGGGAGAAGAAATGAAGCGATTTGTATTCCAACAGATATGGAGACGTAGCCATACTGGTGAAATCCGTTAACAATGGTGATCTCTTTTCATGTGTTGTTCTTTCATCTCAAGTTTCCTTATGCATGCTTTATTTCCACAATTATGTTTTATTAAATACATCAAGTAATGGATTATGATATAAACAACATATTTCACCAAGTTATATTCAATTTGGATTCAAGTCTCCATAAG
>JASDQU010310029.1:61176-86043 GCA_032191745.1 Picea mariana | reverse complement strand
CTTAGGGATAGGCCATTCCATGATGGCTCTTATCTTTTCTGGGTCGACTACAATACCCTCTTCAGATATTACATGTCCTAGGTACTGTATTTTCTTTTGGTAAAAGTCACATTTATCAAATTTTGCATACAGCTTGTGTTTTCTTAATGTCTACGATACTATCCTTAGATGTTCTTCGTGTTCTTCTTCCATTTTCGAATACACTAGAATATCGTCAATAAATACCAAAACAAACTTATCCAGGTATTGACTAAATATGCTATTCATTAAACACATAAACGTTGTTGGTGCATTAGTGAGACCAAATGGTATAAAAACAAATTCATAATGTCCATATCTCGTTCTAAACATTGTTTTACTTATGTCTTCATGCTTTATTCTGACTTGGTGATAACCAGATCTTAAATCCAACTTAGAAAAAATCTTTTCCCCTCCCACTTCGTCAAACAAATCATTGATTCTGGGTAGGGGATATTTGTTCTTAACAATCTTTTTTTTCAAATGTCTATAATCAATGCATAATCTTAGAGTTTTGTCTTTATTTTTTAAAAAAAGGACTGGTGCTCCCCACGGTGAGACACTTGGTCTGATGTATTCCTTGTCCAACAGTTCTTGTAGTTGAATTTTTTAACTCTGTTAATTTGGGTAAACTCATCTTGTAGGGTTCCATAGATATAGGGGATGATACAGGCAGCAAATTAATAGAGAAGTCTATCTCTCTTCTTGGGGGCAGTTTTGGTATTTTGTCTACAAATAAATCTATAAAATCATGTAAGACGGTGAAATACTCTAGGTTGGGTTTGTTTTATTTTTCGAACAAATTTGTCACTTGAATAGCATAAATTTGACAACCTTTATTCATACACTTCTTAAACTGCATTGTCGAAATCTGCCTAACTGAGACTAGTTTTATGATGCCTTGTACCGTCCTAATAGTGTTGTTTTCATCTCTGTAAGTAATTGATTTTTCATAACAATCCAAAATTGCTTTATGCTTCTCTAACTAGTCCATTCCAGTAATTATATCATAAGACCCTAACAGTAGAATATTTAAATTTAACTTTGTGTTTTGACCATTTAAACTGAGCTCACAATCAGAAATGAAATCTGTTACTTTCCTTTTTGTCCCTGTTGCTAGATGTACTAACCAGGATTTAGTATGTTTTATTTTCTTAAACTTGTTTGAATCAACTACACTAGGGGTAACGTAACTCAGAGTAGCTTCTCAATCAATTAAAATAGAAATATGATTATTATTGATTTTACCTTCAACTTCCACTATAGTGAATTGGTGATCATCTTGTTGTCCATCCACAACTGTGTTGATCCTGTGTACGCGTCTTCCCACATCTCCCACTGTAGAGGCTTCTTGTAGATTGTGAACTATGGTACTTGCTGCATAAGTTAAATGTGGAAAGTTCCTCCTTAAGTGAGGTTCTCCACACTGCCACCATTTTGACGATTCCCTGAGGCTGTCCCCAAAATTCTTGGGTCCCAGAATAACTGGTCTTTCTCCCCCTTGGGTGTTGTGATTATTGGACTAAAAATATTTCCTTGGAAAATTCCTTGTCGCATTCCAGAAAGGGGTTGGTTGGAAGGCCTTCTTCTGTTGATTCATTTTGTCCTGTTTCTTATCTTTCTGATCCTTGGGAAGTTCACACCATTGTTTGTATTGGTCATAACACATTCGGGCCTTTCTAAAGTCTTCACTCAAGGTTTTTGGTTTGTTGAATTCAATTATGTCATTATAGAATTGTGATAAGAAGCTTAGGAACCGTTATATTTTTACTTTGTCTTCCCTGATATAAGGAAAAAATCTTAATAGTTCAAGGAATTTGTTTATCAGGTCATCCATAGTCATTTGACCGAGTCTTAGCTCATAAAATTCTTTGGTCTTTATCTCATAATAACTTTCTGATAAATATTGTTTCTTAAAGTATTTCTTGAAATCCGACCATTCCATATGTTTTTCTTTTAAGCCCTTGGCCAACTTCAGGTCTTGCCACCGTATAATCGCCTTTCCTTTCAAGTTATAAATGGTCATTCTAACCTTCATGTTGCTAGAATAATTGTAAATCTCGAAACACTTTTTTATGTCTAGTAACCATGCTTCAGCCTCCTCCCCTGTCTTGGATTCTCCGTCAAAGGTGGACAGTTTGATTTTTTAAAATTTCCCCTCCAGGTGGTCCACCTGTTTCCTCTTTCTTCCTGTGGCTGTTTATTTTTTGTTCTTGGTGTGCCTTCAGAAGAACTGTTCTCGTTTTCTGCTTCGGGGCCAGAATTTTTGGAGGCCCTTTTGCTGACCTCTTCTTCCTTGTTGTTGTCTTTTGGGCTCTTCTTTGTTACTATGCTACGTAACAGTACTTCATTTATTTCCTACTATTCTTCGTGTGCCTTTTTCGATTTCTCATTATCTGTCTTAAAATCTTGCAGTTCCACAATAAGGTTTCTCATTGTTTCCAGAACCTAGGTGGCTAAACTTCCTTCATTGTTATTCCCAAGCTCTCCACGATGTCCTTGATTAGGATTCTCCTCAAGTCTGATTTCTTCTTCATTCTGTGCTGCCATTATCACAACAGAACAAATTTGTTTTGTTTGTAAAAGTAAGCGTGTTTGTTAGTTTTTCATTTAACAGAATAGCATGTACTAAATAAATTTTTGGCCCTACTTTGAGGTCCAAGTGTTGTAATCTTTGCTCTGATACCATATGTAATGTACCCCAAATTTACCAACTACAAAAAAAAATTCTAGGTGCATTAAAAATTCTTTACTCTATTATACTTGATTGGTTTACAACCATATTCATCACCATTGTCATACAACGTAATCTTAAACGTCTTTACAAGCGACTAAGACAAGGTGGTCAACCTTTCCATAAAGTTGTGCCTATTACAATCATTTAGTACATGTGATAACACTTGTCACAACAGGTTAAGGTTTAGACCATTCATGAAACTGTGATTTGGTTATTTCATACATTCTAAAGTAACTCTACCCTACATGGTTTCTACCCTTATCAAGGGGTCCACAAACGTGTTTCACTAAAGCTCCACTTTTAAAACAAGTCTTAATACTCTCCACTTCATATCTAAATGAAGGAGTACTTCCAACTTTATTACAACAATCCCATGCATTCAAGTCTCCTTTTCTTTATTATAACCCCTATAATTCCATGTGTCAAGAATTGTTTAATCGTTGATGTTAGATACAAAAACCATTACCATATAGTTCCTATATCTAAAGTTATACAAGGAAACGTATTTTCTTCAGTTTATATGAATGAATTATTGTATGTCTTACCTGAGATATTTAACCTTATTCGCGTACGGGTCTCCTTGCAACAACTATACCCTAACTATAAGCCCACTCTAACTATCACCAGTAGTGGACTTTCTTGTCAGTTTTC
Source organism: Picea mariana (assembly GCA_032191745.1). Classification (NCBI taxonomy): domain Eukaryota; kingdom Viridiplantae; phylum Streptophyta; class Pinopsida; order Pinales; family Pinaceae; genus Picea; species Picea mariana. The sequence goes on along the minus strand of JASDQU010310029.1, from coordinate 82,637 downwards.
TTTGATAAGTCTTTTAACATAGTAGTTACTGAAAACTAACACACACCAGTTGGAAAACAACAGGGTCAAACGAATAATGTTGTTTAACGTTGGAGTTGGAATCCAATATGGCATGACAAGTCATAACCCTAATGCTTACTGTCCAGCATGAAACCTCCCACCTTAGTGAAAAGGATTGGCACTAATAGTGTTATTGGCTCGGTTCAATGCATATTTAATACATGTCCGTACATAAAATTGAATTCTCTGGTTGAAAGTTATGAGGTTCTTGCACTGTAGTGATTCTAGGTTATAGTGACCTATGTGGATATGCGATGCGCATTTTTTCACATGGTCGTTGTACTCTAAGAATCCCTTCGCCATTACTCTGTGATACGAGAGTCCCCTGGGTAACTAATGTCTCATTTTCCTTTTGTCTCTCTACATTTGCAAGAAAACACTTAGCGTTAAACCTTGCAACTCTTCTCTATGTGAAGGTTGACGACATGGTGATTCCTACTATGTGTAAAGAAAGAAGTGGCTACACGACCATCTGGTTCCCTCCTCTATTTGGTAAGTCCACAATTGAATTTAACACTTAAGATATCTATAGTAAAGTGGTATCTTTCGGGAAGAGTTAATCGTAGTGGTGATTGTCTCTGCAATTGTTATCCTTTACGACTTCTGGTTAAGGTCCCTCCCTTCATTGTTATTTAAACTCTGATTGTATTTCCATTCATGCCCTGTGTAAAATAAGTGTATCCCACTCGTGGAGGTTTCGACCCTGTCTCCGCCTGTGAGGGTAACCACCCATTACTCAGGTTTTTCCATTGGGGCTTGTATTATATTATTACACAGACAGTTTAGTTTCAGGATTCAAGAATTGTCCGATAATTAAATTTAGGGTTTTTGTTTGCAAGAAGGTATACCATGACCTTTCTCTTCTCTTGATTGTTTAAATATTTGTTTTGACTTAAGTTATGCGTGACATACCTATCGTTGAAGCTCTCGTGGTTAAATATTGCGCGCATTTTTCTACAGTGAGGTTTAAATCCACTTGTGGCGTCCTGTATGTGTAAATGCATGTCATTATTCTCTGTGTATTATATTATGTATATCTCTTGCATTCATAAGGAGGTGAGGATTTCATGAATGCCCGAACCCTYGGTTCTTAAAGATGAGAAAGTGCATCCCTGGACTTACTGGGATTCATTTCATTTTAAATTCACGATGTAAAGTTATAAAGGAAAGAGACCCTGTGTTTGTAACGATATTCTTCTTTCCCATAATGTGCRCAAGCAGTAACCTGTCTGTGGTATCCTTTTGTTTATTTCTCKTATAATTTATACAGGAAATTCGAGGTCGCAAGACCTCTTTTGATGTAATTAATTTAATTTCCAGGGTTTATATTCTGGTATAGAATTCACCCTAAATTCATTGTTCCTGAAATCTGTGGTTAAGATAGTAGGTTCAAAAATGTATTTAGGGTTCTGTTTTAATKCTCGGTTCCTGTCTKTGTGTTCTTTATCGTCATTTCGTAAGTTTAATAATTATGATACTAGTGTCCTGTAACCCTATCTATAATTCTGAGTTGGGCACCAATGCCTCTGTGGGATATCCTTTACACTGTGCAAACTTTATTGTTCTGGTTTTGAAATGTAATGCATGTTCATCATTGTTCTATATGTTTGTTTACATCCTGGATCAATCGGTAAATCCTTTTCAGTTGAAAAAATAATGATGGGATGCCTGTTACTTACGAGGGTACCCATGAGACATTTCAAGGCTCGTTCCTCCCCTTCAAGCATGTGGATAGTTTGCTTAGTGACATCGATGGAAGGAAAAAAAAATATCTATGCCCAAAATCTCAAGCTAAGTAATGTTCATGTATTGTCTCTTTAGAATTTTAATTTTGTGGGTTCTTCTTGAACATTGCTTCATTTTCAATATTTAAATTCATTGATTGTTCATAACCCAGTTTACTAATTTCTTCATTCTCCCTTTGCAGGACTTAATCATCCGAGGATATGGATTTATGGGATCGCCTCACTCGAAAGGTATTCGAGTTCCAACTCTCGGTGTTAAAATTAACCTCCCAGGTTCTGTTTATAGTGCTACAGGGTTTTCACCCTAGGATACTATTCTTGTGATAGTTTGGCACCTGGTTTTCGTAGATAACTATTTATTTGTATTTTTTAAATCCTTAGTGGAATAAACAAATTTGAACATGGAAGAAACCCTATATTGAATACGATTACATTTTTAACAGTTATGATCTCATGTGTTATGTAGAATGTAAAAACTTTGTTAAGTGTTGAACTACCTCAGTAACATGTGGCATTTTCTATACCCCTGAAATTTTCTTAAGGGATTTTCTGTAAGGAAAAGGACTATACTTCTCCATGATTTTGTTATAGATTGATAAATGGAAGAATAATGGAAATCTCATGTGATTCAAGACGGATATAAAATCTTTCTTTTTATGAATCCTTAGATGTTTATGCAACTCTGTGTCTCTAAACATACAACAATATATATGCATATATTTATATCTTGTATTTATTTCCAGAATTCCGTTTAGCATTTTCAACAGCCCAATATTCCTTAAGTTGAATACTTGTACGTATATATTTACATACCTAGTAAAGGTTACAATTAACAAAGTAATAATTCTAGTTTATTTAGCTTGGATGCATATCATATGTACATGTATATTTACATAATTCAACTTCATTAATAGCTAACACACACATAATAGCTTTCTTAACTCTACTCAATGAATAAAATCAAACTATAAAGACTTATTCTACAATTCATTTCATTCTACCAACTATTAATCAATAAAAGAATTCAAGAAGCAAATAAGTAGATGTACATATATGAACAAGGTGTTGGGACAATAAATGGAATAGCCAAGTTCCACCAAACCATAGAATAGAACAACCAAACTACTTGTTTCATTCACACCCTAGCCTGACCATGAATCCATAAGGGCGAGCTCCAATGCTCCTCTTTCGCTATAGTCCTCTTTTAGATCAGAAATTCCCCTTGCCTTAAAATCCGAACAGTGCTCATAACATCAAGTGATATCCTTTCCCCAACATACTAAGCAACATCCTGCCTCCTCCCATATGTTGTATATGCCGAAAAAAAAGCATCGTGTGCCTAGGTCTTTTCCCCCTTTGGGAATTTTCAYAGCTTTACAAATCCCTGATTTTCAGGGGCTGCCAATGGCCAAATTCCTCATTTTCCACTTGTAAAATTCAGCCCCGAGGTAGTTCAATCCTGTTCCACACTCATGGAGTCATGGTCAGCTGATTTCAACCTAGCTGTTCCATTTGTCCTTTAGAAATTAATATWAAAATATTTGTCTTTTACAAGTGTCATAGTCAAAGCGTTAGTTGGGAAAATCAAATCTTTGCCCAATGGTCACAATAATTAATTACAATTAATCAAATCCCAAATTTGGAATTTCCATAATTGACAATAATTTTCCAAATACAAATTTTCCAAAAATGAAAATAAATTCCTAAGTGCATATAGACTTTAATAATTAATTATTTTGGGAGATATTGCACCTACTACATGAGGCTGCATAGAAGGTGTGAGATCCTCGATATCACCCATAGGTACAGTATGAGTGATCGCAATGAGGTTACGCTCCACTCGTCTCAAAACTCTGTCAACCTCTCCGGTTAGGGGTCCCCCTGCAGCTGCTGGTCCTACCTCTAGTCAAGGACGTCGTCGATTCCTAGTGAATTTTGTTGGTCACACAGGTCCCACATCTGTACATAACAGATATATGAGTCAGTACTATGTACACGCATAAAAAGGATATATATATAAAATAATTAAAAAATTAAATAAACTTTAAAAAGTATTTTACCTATCTTGCCTCACTCCTCGCCGGGAGGAAATGGCATGTTAGGGTCTCTAGAGAAGTTGATCCCGGAATAAGGGTAATCCTCGATCATCGGGATCTGTCATTCCCACCATTCAAATAATGTGTCATCAAAGGCCTCTATGGTCTTCCCTCCACCTTGTCATGGCAGCAATGCTGCCCATCTAGTCATTGCTAGGAAGGAGGCTACATGCCCTCGTACCATCTCTCTAGGGCTGAGATTGGGCACCCTCTCGAAGAAGAAGGAGCGCAAAATGGTACCAAACCTAAAGTTCTTGTTGGTACGCCATCGAAACTCTGTAATTTTTCTCTTCATGCACATCAACATGGTCTTACTCCAGTAAAAAAAAAAATCCTCCAAGAACTGAATGGCACAATGCATGTGTTCTCGGGAGGCCTAATGTAGGGATGTGGATCCAGTAATCCTCCCAATCAAAATAAATATCATGCATAGAGATAAACTAGTGATATTGTGAATTAACACATGAGAACCTACCTTCTCAATGCTGACCTCACAATACATCCGAATATAATCCTCAATGTTGAAAGGCCCAGGGGGGAAATGTCCTTAGGTTGATTGGTTCCCCTCTCCTTGAGAGGCCAGTCAAGAAATAGATATCCTTGGTGGTGGGGGTCAATGATTGACCCTCTACCATAAAGTCCTCTGCTTCCGGGTGCCAATACTCCACAAGAGCATTGAGCAGTCTATGGTGTTCCCTCATGAATGCAAACTGGAAGAATTTTCATATCCCACACTATTTTAGTGCAGCGATGGCTATAGGGTCCTCTTCGAACAAAATATCTATTTCCTCATGCTCCCTCTCCCTCCAATGAACATTCATCCTGTTTCATGGAAAAATGGAGGAGGTTAGTACTTGCATTTTATTTTTTTGAAAGCTTGCAAAGTTGTACGCGGGGTGTATTGGACACGCAGGGCCGCTCTTTTTAGGAGACTGTGCCCCCTCAAAATCTAAAACTAATGCATAAAGGCAAGGATGATTTTAGGGGATAAATTTCGCTCATGGGCTAATTTTCCATGGTTTTTCCAAAAACAAGATTCGCTATTTTAAAAATGATTCGCCCAAAATTCTATAGGATAAAATTATTGTACCTTAAAAATCGCCAAAATTTTATAAAAACTATATAAAATCCTTAGAAATTTGAATATTTTTACAAAAATATTGCCAATCATTTATAGTTGGCATATGAAGGATTAGTAAGATTCGCCAAGGTTTCTACATTTTAAAATAAATTTCCATCCTTAAAATCATCCCTGCATAAAGGATAAATTTAAATGCAATAGGGATGGATTTGTACTTACTTGGTCCAATTATAAGGTCATTTCGTCCACTGAAGCTCCCAGAAACAACTCTTTTAGCGAAGGGAGTATTTTACCTTTTGGTTGATTTTCAAATTGCAATGGTCAAAATGAGTTGTTAACTTCTTTTTATAGACTTTTTTGGCCATTTTTTCCCCTTTTTTACCCCCTTTGTCATTTTTCCTGCCTTGGTTATCAATTGATTCTGTTTCTGAGTTTCTTATTGGACGTTCTAGTACTCTTTTCCTTTTGGTTTGGTAATTTTTTGGGATGGGTCACTTTTTGGTATCCTTTGGTAAAAGTCGATTTTCCAACTTTTTGCATATAAGTTAGGATTTCATTTCCACTTTCTGCATCTTGTTGTATTTTTCTCTTTTCCATAGGATCGACCCCATCGAAGTGCAACATGGAACCTTCTTTACTTCTCTAGACATGTCATAATTTTGTGGTACAACCTACCTTTACACGGATTCCCTAGGTAGACACTCGTTGCAATTTGGCATCCACGCTGTCAGCTATGACTATAGGCTTAGGATTCCTTGTTAGTCCTTTAATGACTACGAGATAAATCCTCATACATTTGATGTAGCATCATTCTTGGCCTTACCCTTGGGATTCCATACTGAGCACGCTTTGTTGTCTTTCAATCTCTCTTTGAAATTCGAAAGCAACATCCAACGAGACTATATTTATTCTTTTCGATCTTCTCTGGATTAACTAAGAAAAGTAGCCCCCTGGAGTCTTCTTTAATCCATTTTCAGACTCTCTAAAAATGGAAATATTGTCGAGTGATCTTGTTGTCCTTCATCCTCACCAAACTGAAATTTGAAGGCACATCTGTCCGACAGTAGTTTACCCCTTTTTCGGTCTGGATGGATAATTTTACGAGTAAAGGTATGATCTAGGAACTCCGGTTCTCTAGAAGAGTATTATTAGGCGTAAGTTTAACCCTTTTTTGGGCCTGAGGGACTAAATCTTTGAAAAAGGAACATTCTCCTTGGTTTTGGTTTATCACCTTTTTCGGGCCTTGGAGATTACTTACGAAAAGGGAACCCCCCAGATTCCATAGTTAAGCTCTATTTAGACTCCCTAAAATTGAAAATATCACTGAGTGACCTTGTTCCTTCACACTCATTAAATTGGTCCAAAAGAAAATCTATTGGCATGAGTTTAAACCTTTTTCCAGCCTGTAGATTATAGCGTAAAAAGGTATGCCTCGGGAGATTTGTCTCACCGGTAGATTTCTCCTCAATTACTTTTATACTTTTTCAGGGTAAGGATACTAAACTCACAAAAAGGATGTGAGTCCATAGTTAAGCTCTTTTCAGACTCCTTAAAATTGGAAATATTGTCAAGTGATCTTGTCTGTGTCACACTCATTAAAATGGTTTTGAATAAACGTCTTTTCGGTGCAAGTTTACCTATCTCTGAAAAAGGTACTCCATGGAGTCTTCTTTTGTGTTTTTTCAGACTCTCTAAACATGAAAAAACTACTGAGCTTACCTTCTCTAGGCTCGTGAAAATTACATGGAAGGGTTCTCATTGTGTCTTTCTTAATCGCATTTACGAGTCTCAACTTTGCGTCTTTGGCCTAATGTTGGTTCCATGTTTCTCTCAACTGAACATTTGAAGCATTCCTTATACACAAGCCTTATAGCACTTCTTTCCTCTATGACCTGACACCTTGACCAATGGAGGATTTTTCCCCGAGTGTCCTTTTCTTGCACATGTCTCCTTGCTCTAAGCATTAGTATGTTCCTTGCGCTTGGAACTAGTATGCTTACTTGCGACACTCATTCCTCCTTTGCAACGTACCATTGTTTAATTCTTTTTCAAGATCTTAAAAATTTGAAAAATACAAAAAATCAAATATTCAAAAAAGAGGGGATGGGAAATATTCATTAAATTTTCAGCATCACAGAGAGTCGCCCTTGGACAAGGCACATCCTTTTGTTTGTTCGTCAAGCATTGGTATCTAGTATTACCTTAGGAAGTTATTCTTTCTACATAGAGTTGTTTCCTCCTCCATTTGATTACTCTTCCAAACACATGGAGAGTTTGTGTTTCCTCCTTCACCGCGAACTTATGTCAATGTCATGTTGCCTAAGTATAATCATATTTCATGATTTTGTCGAAGGGAAGTTTCACTCAATCTAAGTCATAATTTCCATAGTTTGTCTCTTGAACTTCATGAGTCGGCCATCCCGAGAGTCCATTCAAGTCCATATTCGAAATCGATAAACTTCTCTACCTGATCATCAAGATCCTCATGTATTTTCTCTATGATCTGTCGAAGACCTCAGGGTAGTGAGTTATACATTCCCATTGTACTCCTACCTAAGTTTTGAATATCTTCAAGTTGTTGCTCGAGCTATGAAGGCCTCATCTCCAGCCATAAGGCGTCACTAGCTTCTTGAAGATGAATATTATACTTGTATATCTTCGATTGATTTTGACATGTAGATCTGCTGTGTATTTCTCACAGCTATACTTTATATAGTTATATGACATGGATATGTAGTGTATTTGATTAGCAGCCATAATTTAGTTCATTCCTAGCATGGGTATGCTCGCCTCAGAGAGACAATTGTTGTTTTGTAGATGGCACCTCTTGAACTCTGGTCTCGGGCTCACTTGATTTTGTACATTGGTGAAGATGTTGTAATGTATTTTATCCATTAGTCTCTCTTCTAAAATCACACATTAGGGGGCATCTGTTATAGCCCTAAAAATCCCTAGTCATGCATACATGGCATTGGCCCTCTTACTTGCATATTTTTCCAAAGCACTGCTGAGGAACTCTTCTTAAAAAACCATTTTTTAGAGCATGTATGTGCCCTGCACCATTACATCCTGCATACATACTCTTTTTACACCACTACATCCCATGTACATACACTTGTTGCACACTAAAAAACCCATGTATTCTTGCAAAAGTTGCAAAAATTAAAAAGTTATAAGGAATTCAATGAAATTCACGGCTATTGGAGGTTTCCTAATCAATTCACCTGCTATAGACCGTCACCCAACCAAATAACCATCCTTTTTTCATATAAAAGGAGGTGTTTGGGTCTCATTTCACATCCAATCATAAGAACAGTGAAACCTTTCCCAATTTCACTTCCCTTCCTTGCCCAAGCGTTTGCTACCTTTTGTGATATATTTCCTTAGCATTCCCTCATCAGCCCTTTCTTCCTCCATTCAATACATTTCCTTCCCATGAGGTGATCAGTGTTGATATTATGGTAGCTTCGGGAGGTATTAACCTCCATGTGTAACGCTGAAGAGAATAGAATATTGTGGGAAGCAAGAAGAAACCCTAAAGCATTGGACATAACCCTAGAAGACAAGTCGGCCAACAAAAATATTTAATATTGAGTGTTTAGAGTCCAGAATGAGAATTTGGCCCAGACAGCTAAGGAAAAATAGTATAAATATAGGTCTCTAGATCTCATTTAACACACACATCTCGAAACTGCAGAAATGTAAGAGTGTGCACTGCAGAAACTGGGTAAGTGTACAAGTCTGGAGAATAGTTGTAATTGTAGCTACTGCAACATGTATTCTCAGTTTAGGCTTGGAATTTATATTGTTTATGGTTTGTAATTTCTGCCTTGTGTGATATCTGTGGAGAGAGGTACGCTACCTTGATTGGTTATTAATCCTAGGGTTTGCTTCTAGAATTATTCTCTGTCAAGGTTAAGGTGCTCGGGGGTGGCTTCGGCCTATGGTTGGGTGACATTATTTATATATATTTTGTGGTTAAATGAGMAGACCTATTATTTMTAAYAGGTTATGGGCCCACCCTATCTTCAGACAGTCTAGCTGCTGGAAGATAGATTGGGAGGATTTTCTCAGTTACAGTTCCACTTGCAGTCAGTTTTTTTTGTTGCAGCAATGAAACCCTAACCCTCTTCTTGAGGCACCTTAGTTGAAGAGATTKACCTAATTTATGGATATCCTAGTGCACCCTAACCCAACGCACCTCCTGGTACTCTCAATAAGCTAAGATGCCAAGTTTTAGTTTTTGGTCAAAGTAAAAGGTTAAACAAGTCAAAGTCAAAGGTTGGTCAAGTCAAAGAAAGTCATGACTTACTCTATGAAGTTAAAAAACAAGTTAAAAGGGGATTCTAACTTCAAAGCATGGAAGACAAGGATTGACCTCATCCTTTCCAAAAATAAAGTGTTGGATATCATGAAAGGAAATATTGTGGAACCATAGGTTGAACAAGGAAAAGAGAAGGAACATCATAACGTTGCAATTATGGAGAAGTTCAAGGACAATGACATCAATTCCATGAGTATCATAGTGGAATCTCTAAAACACCACTTGATACCCTACATCTCTCATCTTGACTCAGCTAAGAAGACGTACGATGCCCTAACTAACCTCTTCTCAGTGAGAAACATTGGACAATTAATGAGTCTGAAGAATGAGCTCTGTGACATGAAAATGAATGATGATGACAACATAAAATCATACTTTGTGAGAATATCTCAGTTAAGAGATCAACTACAAGCTATTGAAGAAATCATTTCAAAGAATGAACTAGTAACTATAGTACTCAATGGTCTTCCGAAGACATGTGATGCATTTGTCACAAGCAGAAACACAAGGAAGGAGTATCCCACATTTGAAGAACTTTGGAATTGTTGTGCACAAGAAGAATCAAGGATTAGCACAAAAGAGAAATTCCAAAGGAAATATGATAATCAAGCCTACACAACAAAGTTCAATAAATTGAAGAATAAGAAAAAGTTTGACTCAAGGAAGAAACCAAATAAAGAAAAGGATATGTCAAAGATACAATGCTTCAACTGTCAAAAATATGGTCACTATAGGAACCACTGTCCTGAGTTAAGAAAAAGGAAGGAAACAGAGGAAGCAACAATTGTCGAAGAAAGGGAACCCTCAAAGAAAGTCAAGCAGGATAAAACATACTTCTTATTCTAAAACAAAGTAACAATATTCTTCATAGTTCTTGTACATACCATGTTTACTTAGTTTCTGTACATATCTTCCATATCTATTTCTTAGAATATAAGATGTTCAAGTGAAACAATACCTATGGAAGAATAACAAGATAAGGATTTCTATCACGATGACTACAAGTCAAGAAATACACATGAGAAGATGAAGTACATTGACAATCCTTGGTAAAAATTCATGTGGAATCCATTATATAAGTAAAAACTACTAGATAAGACGAAATCAAAATCAAACTTGAAGAGAACTAGAAGAATTCAAAACAGAAAGAATCAGCAATCAAGAGGAAATTAGAAAAAGACTTTTGACACTTTGCAGAAGGAAATAAGGATGCATGGACTCTCTTAGATGGAGGGAGATGATTACAGAATTCCAAAAGAAGATCATGCATTCATACATGAAGCAGGGATTAGGAGGGAGATAATCCTAAATAATATGATCCATTGAGGATTATGAAGTATCTATCCATGTTCCCATTGAAAGTAGCAGCCATGAAAAGTAGCATGTGTTCAGTTTGACTTTAGAAGAAGTCTTCTTCGAAAAGAAGCCTTAAAGGATCCTTGGTTGCCCATCTACATCCATGAACCTATGATGAAAGGAATAAGTTGAAATATTTAGGGCATGAAATCTATAGAAATATCCATGGACCCAACATCTAAATAGAAACATGAGGAAGAACATGAAGATTCCAAGAGAGAAAGAAAAACCTGAACAACCAGTTATTATACCGAGAATCACAAGACTACCAGCTTGGTTTGAACCCACTAGAAACAATCAAGAAGAATAAATGGAAGTTATGATGAAGTACAATATATGTAATACATTGTGAAAAAGGATTATGAATGGAAGCATTGCGAGATTCAGAACTAGAGGTTCTTCCAGAAGGAGGAGAAGACTATGATAACAAATTGTTGTCGTAAACTAGATACACCTCTATCTGAGCTATTATATATCTTGCAATATCTATGGATTGAAGTTTACATAAGTTGGTTGTAAAATATTGTTATCCCAATAGATCATTTGAGGAAGAATATTATGTAAAGCAATCTCAATTTTTTGAGGTATACCAGAAAGAGACCCATGTATGCAGATATAAGAAGACCTTGTATGGATTCAAATAACTTGATGCAGAGTATCTTATATACAATAGAAGCATGGTGAAAAATTTCTATGACAGAGACAGTGTATCAGAATAGTTACTCAGAATTATGGGATGATGGATTTCTAATTCATGGCAAACTCTCATGATGATAGAAGAAGTGCTACTTGGATATGTTTCAGTTTGAGCCTTGCTATGATTTCTTGAGCTAGCGGGAAATAGAAGTGTTAAATTCAACCATGATATATATTGTAATGATCAAAGATACATGAATCCTTCAAAGAAAACAAGGGTTCTGTAACAAACCAAAGTACATTGAGATCAAGCATTACATTCTACCTGATGCAGTCCAAAAAAAAAAAAAAGTGGTTCTCCTATATATCTCCACAGATGAGTAGATAATAGATATTTTGGTAAAATCTCTATCCAAGATGAAAATATTGCAAGTTGGGGCTCGTGGAGATGACTTCCTTATTGAAAAAGGAAGAGATTACTCCCAGGTTGGGAGGGAGCACTGATGTGTTATTGATTTATGGACAGTCATTTTTCAGCTTGAAAAATGGTCCAGGATGAGCAGTGCCTTTCTAGTTCGGAAAGTGGCTTGATATTTTTAACGAACATGCATTTTCTAGTTCAGAAAATGGTCAATATCGGACAATCATTTTCGTAATGAAAATGGTTCGATAGATTGTTGATGTACCATAGACAGTGACTCCCCTTCTGGCCAGTGTGGGGGACTGGTCTAGGATAGTCATTCTTCTTGGTAGTCACTCTGAGTAGTGGTAAAGTAGAATGGTTCACCTCACCAAGCATTCATTCTTTAGAAGTTCACAGTTGTGAGCAATTTCAAAGATTTCTCTGTTTTGGAGGTTGGTGCACGACAATCATTTCCATTAGGAAATGGTCTGGGCAGTCATTCCCTAGGGAAGACTCATTTTATCCAGGTTGCACTATGTTTAGTGCTGAAATAATGGCCCAGTTAGGTGAATGGTCCAGGTTCAGGAATCAAGGACAGGAATTCCCTAGGTCATACTCATTCTCTTCAAGTTTCACTATGATTAGTGCCAGAGGAATGGCCCAGTTAGGTGAATGTTCTAGGATTAGAAATCAAGAACAATTATTTCTCTATGCTTGAGAAGAATAGTATAGATAGCCCATGGCTGATGTTTTACTTTCTGATGGAAGATGCTCTTCTAGATCTCACAGATGTGAGTGGAATAATGGCCTAGATGACTCATTTTATATTATGATATTGTTTCTATGTAGGTTGATATCAAATGATATGATTGCTATAGAGATTTTATGTCTCTGGACAATATATGTATGCTACTGTGGTGGATTTGTTACATTGGTTGTGAATATGTGTCATTGATTAAGTAGTCATGTGATACTTGGTGTGGTTGTGTACCACTGTATAGTAGTCATGTGCTACTATGGATAGACACATTTGTGTTCTATTGAATGGCATTGCTCTGATTTCCTTGTAGACTATCAGTAGTGTTGAAAATGATTATCAGCTAAATAGATAGTGAGTTTTCTATTGGATAGAAATTCTCCAGGTGGAAAATGGTCCAGGAAATTTATTCTTCTAGGACGTATGTCTGGATTATAAGAATATGCCTTGTAGCCCATGGTGTGGCTTCCATCATCTATTGGAATAGTTATTCTTCTAGGACATATGTCCAGATTAGAAGAATGGTTCGTGTATCACTCTCTGGAGTGAGTGACTTATTCAACATCATGCTTGATTACTCAGGTGGAGTATGGCTTCAAGAGATGATGTAGTTGATGCTATCAAATCATACTAATAGTGATGATGGTGCTCATGATCTAATCATGAGATAGCCTATATGGATATGATGATTCTATCGGTTGAATGGTATGTTTGTTCTCAAGATCATTGCCTTCAATACCTACCTAGCTAGGAGAGAGTGTTGATATTATGGTAGTTGTGGGAGGTATTAAATTCCACATGTAAACCTGACGAGAATAGAATATTTTGGGAAGAAAGAAGAAACCCTAAAGCATTGGACATAACACTAGAAGACAAGTCGACCAAAGGAAATATTTAATATTCAGTGTTTAGCCTCAAGAATGAGAAGTCGACCCAGACATCTAAGGAGAAAAAGTATAAATACAGGTCACTAGATCTCATTTGACACACGCAATGTGAAACTGAAGAAATGTAAGAGTGCACACTACAGTAACAGGGTAAGTGCACAATTCTAGAGAGTAGCTGCAATTGCAGCTATTGCAACCTGTATTCTCGGTTTAGGCTTGGAATTTCTATTGGTTATGGTTTGGACTTTCTGCCTTTTGTGCTAGCTCTGGAGAGAGGTACGCTACCTTGATTGGCTATTAAGCCTAGGGTTTTCTTCCAGAATTATTCTCTGTCAAGGTTAAGGTGCTTGGGGGTGGCTTCAGCCTATGGTTGGGTGACGATATTGCTATATTGTTTATGGTTAAACGAGCACACCTATTATTTCTAAAAATCAAAAAATTGAGAGAATAGGCCTATTGAAGGTGCACTTGGAGCATTGTAAAGAGGATCCCAGACCAAGTTCGCGTAGCGGTGGCTGACACAGATTGTAAGTTTGATTCTGTGTTTGATGAATAAAATAATCTCGTTTCCTTGTCCCAAATGATGATGGTTTGTGTATTTTATTTGATTTATACTTAGCATTTGCTATCTAACCCTAATTCATGAATAGAATAGCATACTTTTAGTATTTATTTTCCTATTTTTGGATGTAGGTCAGCCTTGGGAGGATACGTGTAGTCGTTGGAACTACAGAACTTGAGGAGATCATCACCAGACGTGGGATAAAAGGTACAATTACCGATATTCTCTCTTATTGCTTTCTTTTTATCTATTTTGGTATGTTTGGGGTAGAGTAGAAAATAGATTGACTTTTAGACGATCATTCACTTTGTCTACATCTTAAAACCTGGTGTAGTTAAAGGGTGGATTTTCCCGCTAGCAGCTCCTAAAATACCTCCTTTCTTTGACTTCATTTCACTATTTTATCATCATATTTCACCATAATCAATTCCCTTCACCCTTTAAAGCATACCATTTATTTAAAATATATTAATTAGAAGCATTAAAAATAAATGATGTGAGTTTATACTTTTTAATGTATTTTACATCATTTTAACTAATTTGTAGATGATAAACTTAGTGTTATGAACATCTTGTTTTATATATCTATAAAATCCAACAAACAACTAAGAAATGGATATCATGGGGGATGCATTCACTATATACATTTGCATCATTGAAATATCAATTTAATAATCATTGTTCTTTTTGATAGGTGGACGATTGTACAAAAAAAAATGAAGGGAGATTGTTCCATCCAACAGATCGTGTTTTTCAGAACTCAATGCAAGTTTCATTGGAGTATTTAATCACAATCAACTCGGATTTGAGATTCCAGCACTCATTCCGACACATGTTCCGGTACTTTCATGAATGAATATTCCATCACTTGATCCAACACTCGGAGCACAACATAATCGTTGGTTATCATATCCGTGAGCCTCTTCGGGAAAATACAAAACATGGGTTTCTTGCACATTGGAACCCTCTTGCTATGGATCCAATTTCATTTCAGTTTAGACGGTTAAACCAACCCCCATATTTGTGGCTATGGACGCTCAGGTTGTTGTAACAAAGATGCCTATAATTAACAATTTTACTATTTTGAGGAGTGTTGACCCTTTCAGTGGTCAACACTCTTGGCTATGATGTAAACCAATATATAGATGGCTAGAAAAAACACCGAGGACAGATGCTATTCTCAAAATCCTTGATATTGTCATTATTGTTGTGAACTCGTAATTATAATATAATATGTTTTTGGTTCGATGCATTCCTAGCCTGTGATTATTCTATGAATTAAAAAATGCCACAACTACTTGGGGGGCCCACCAGTAGCCTGTGTGCTTCGGTGTGTTGTGTTCTATGTTCATTTCCATATTTTTCACTTGCAGATAAGCTACCCTATGTACTTGTTGTTTTAAATTATTAGTTGTAGATTGTTTATGAAATGAATTATATATATGTGTGTGTGTCTGTGTGTGGGTGTGTGTGTGTTGCTAAAATGTTGTTTTTAAGTTGCTAACATTGTCATTTTAAATTCTCAGTTTGTAGGTTGCTGGTGAAAAAAAATCGAATTGTGCATATCTTTATGATGCCAAATCGTTGTTTGTAAATTAGTTGTAGATTGTTCTGTGTGAAAGAAATCTAGACTATGCATGTTGCTAAAATGTTGTTTATAAATTATTAAAATTGTGAATATTTTGTAAGCACAGATTGATCAAGCTCAACACTGTCGAATAATTCTGATGTATATGGTTCCTTTGATTCATTTGCTTTGTTAGAATGTTATGTGATTGAACATTACACTATAAAAATTCCCATTGTAAAATTTATTTGATAATTGGCTTGAAGAATTGAGATTGGTTAAAAGTATGTTTGCTCGAACATTTATGTTTTCTCAATGGTGAAGTTCTTAGTAAATAGTAAATTTTGTATTTTATATTTTAACTGTTGTCACTATTAATATATTTTATTTTGTTGCATGCAAGGGATGGGTTTTCAATATAGGAATAATTAGTTGTAAATTTGTTTTCTTTAAGATAGTTTAGTTTAGTTTATCTTAGTTTTACTTTCCGCACTTTGAATTCTCGTACTTCAATTTCTTGTGCTTTAATATAGCTTCAATTACAAACAGATAGATTTAAGGCTTTACTCGTAAGATATGTCCTCCCCATAATTGGCTTCTTTCCTAGGTATTGAACTATCTCCATTTGCTTGTTTTGTTTATTGCATTTAAATGTGTTGTTGACTTTAGATTAGGTTATATTAGGCTTCAATCATGCACATACAGTGTTGGTACCTCTAAGCTTACGAGCCTCGGTTGACAATTTAATGTCAAAATAATTATGTATATATTTGTACTGAAAGTTAGCTTCTATCTTACGACGTGTGGCAATATAGGATTGGTTTGAGATTCCATATTTCACATTACATGAGACAACAAATGGAACATCTCAATAAACCTCTATCTCCTATGTAGGAACAAAATATCTTTTCAGAGTTTTTATATTTCATTGATTCCCTTTCATAATATCATTGATTTGAAGAGTGTGCATAACTAGATAGGAATTGATTGCAAGTTATTTTTGAATGGAATTGTCATAGGGAATGAGATCAAAATCCATCTTCCACCTTCATGAACCAGTAAATGGATAGTGTTGTTACATGTAAAAGAGTCTTTGGAGTGCATGTTAGTTAGAGCCTTTTCTTTGAATTATGTTCTTTGATTTTTGCAAAGTGTGAAAAACATAGATTAAGTTATAAATAAGAGTGTGCATTTTGAAAGTGTTCTTGATTTTCACTATACTCATTAGACATAGATACATCACCTATTGTCGGAACATATAGTGTATCAACTCTATTGATTATAAATTCCGTCGATAATTTATGTTTTTTTATATATTATACATAAAATTGCACCAACAATGCACTCCATCACAACATCCATAATTCCATCGGTTTTGTTGAAACTCGATCCATCAAAAGATTATAATAAATTTAGTTGGACCTTTATATGATTGATATTGGTTAAAATGGGGATGAATTTAAACACCATCAATTGGATCCTCGGATGTGTTCAATTCACCTCACTTGCAGTCCTCATCAATGGTTCACCCTCTTCCTTCTTTAGAGCCTCTAGGGGGCTTAGGAAAGGTTTCCCTTTGTCACTCTTCCTATTTCTCCTAGTAGTGGGAGGGTTGCGTAAACTTATGAAAAATGCTAAAAACTGTAATGAAATGAAAGGTCTCAAAGGTACTCCTACTGAATATCTTTCTCATCTTCATTTTGTTGATGACATGATACTATTCGGTGTAGGAGAATCACAAGAATTCATTTGTATTTTCCAAATCATGGAACTGTTCTATAGAGAAAGAGGGATGGAAATCAACAAGCCAAATTCTTGCATCCACTATTCTTTCCCTAGGAAAGACCTTTGTCCATTGTTGCAAAGCGCACTCCCTTTATAACATAAAAGTTTAAAAGAAGGATTCAAATACTTGGGGTTTCAGCTAAAGCCCAATGATTATGTGACTAAGGACTAGTTATGGATTCTCAAGAAGATCAAAGCACACATATCCCTATGGGTCAACATACGGTTTTCAATATGTGGAAGGATTATACTCCTCAAATCATTTTTGCAAAGCATACCTGTCTATTGGACCTCAATTTCCAAAGTACCGAAAGGTATCTTAAAAAAAATTTGGAAATCATGTTTTAAATTCCTTTGGTATGGAAGCTGAGACAAGGATGGAATTCCACTAGTCAAATGGTCTACTTTAGTTAGACCCAAAATATGTGGGGGCTAGGGAATAAAAAATCCTTACATGTTCATCATAACGTTAACTGGAAAATATATTTAGAGACTTACCCTCAACTCATCTCTATGGGGTAGGATAAAACAAATCCATATATATGGATGTCTTATCCTTTCAAGATTAGTTTCGCACCCCTAGAAAGTCATCTAAAACCAATTCGATTATATGGAAGGAGTTAGTGGAAGCATACCCTCTTGTGGGTAAATGTACGGTATGAAGTATCGGAAACAGTAGGAGTGTCAATGATCCAGGAGGATATCAGTGGCCACCCACCTGTTCTAATTGGATTAATTTTTTTTTTTGTAAATTTACTACTTTTAGTAGTTTTTCGGGTCCTAAAATTTTGGGGCCATTTTGAGGGCCTCAACAAAGATTTTACACGATTGGGATCCTTACTAATTCACAAATGAATTATCGATCCTGTGAAATGAAGCTACTCGTCAATATCTTTCCAACGGGCTATCATGCACCCCAAATGAATATCGTATGAAAATGTTATGACCCTGGGAAGTTGATGTACTAACTTACCCCAATGGGGCCCACATGACTTTTGGTGCTTCATCTCCTAGGGTTGGGATTTTGAAATGTTATGGTTTTTGCATTCATTTTTATTGTAAAACTGCTTCTAGAGCCTCATTTTACTCATATTCTTCTTTCAAATGAACGTAGTCATCACATCTCTTCTCAAAGATAAGATGCCACCATTCAAGAAAGCTTGTTTTTAGTTTGCATTTTATAGTTAAGCATATTTCTTTATTGAATAGAAGCCAATTTTATTGTATCTCTGTTATTTATCCTTTTGTATCTATGTTAATAATAATAATAATCTGTGTTCATTTCATTCTACTCATAAAATATGGACTAGTGGTATCAGATCAGTTTTCTCCTGGTGATTCTTAATGCATGTCCCCGATGAGGTTAGAGTACAAAGAGCTCGATCTCGATCTTGTTTCTATTGAGGAAAAAATATCACGTATGCCCAAGTGACCTTCCATGGCGGGAGAAAATAAAGAAAATGGGACAAGAGATCCTTTCAAACTGTTTCTCGAGGAATACCTCGCACAACAACGTAACAAGATGATGGATAAATTATCACAAATCCTTCGATCGATACCAACAGGTGATGCATATTCCTCGAGCGGAGGTGTCACCCCCTTAAAGGTACATATCAACTTTGATGTTCCTATATTTGAAGTTCATATAGATGCAGATGTTGTAGACAAATTGTTGAATCTGCTTGAAATGTATTTTTCTATCCATAACTTTTCGAATGGATAAAAGATTAATTTTTCACTCCTCAAAGTCGTCCCCCATGTCAAATATTGGTGGGAAACTTTCTGCGAGAAAAAGGCAATAGAGGAACCCTCCTTATTTACATTCGCACTCACCTGGGATTCCTTCAAGGATGTTATTAAGGAACAATACTACCCTATTGGAAGTTATGATGACCTGTATACAAAATGAACCACACTACAACAGGAAAGGGACCAAGCAGTGCCATAATTCACAAATATCTTCCATACCATGCACACCAATATGGGTATAAAATATTCTAAGAGACATCTGGTGCTCAAGTACCATGGTGGTCTTCATAGATACATCCAAGAAGAAATGGAGTTTCTGGACATCTCATCCTTGGGCGCGACCTATCGGTATGTCATCAAAATCGAGCAAAAGGTTAAACAAAAGACGAAGTAGTTTGGGTCTAGGAACCCCTCACAGCAGAAGAAAGGAAAGGGAATACCCAACCCGCACAACAAAGAGAAGAGAAAATATGGACAACCTCAAGACAACCAGTCTAATCCATAAGCAAATAAGGACAATGGAAACAAAAATAAAGATACCGAGAAGTGGTGCGACTTCTATAAGAGCCCTTGGGATAACACTGTTGATTTCTGCTCAATGATGTCATTGGTGGTTGAGGTGAAATCCTTAGAATAAGATGTGAGTTATGAATCTGAGTCAGAAAAATAAAATGGGAGACACATCATTGACATGGAACCCAGTGCCACCGTTTCTACCACCAAGATCCATCCCAGTGAAATTGATGAGAAAGAGGAAGGGGAGTGCCTCTTTCATTCATATATGTGGGTGAAAGGAACCCCGTTTCACTTCATCCTTGATAGCGGTATCCAAAAGAACCTCATCTCAATAGAGGTCTTAAAGAGGATGGCCCTTCTGACAACACCACACCTGCAACCCTACACCATCGGATGGATCTGCCAAGGAAGTGATCTTCACGTTAGCTAACTATGTCTCCTATCATATGGCATCAATCCCTTCAAAGATGGGGTATTGTGTGATGTGTCTCCCCTTGAAGTTTGTGATGTTATTTTGGGACAACCTTGTTTATGGAAATTTCATGTTGTATATGAGTCTAGGCCTTGTAGTGTTATTATTAATTTGAACAGGAAATTGTACAAGATACCCGAGGTAGTCCCACCTAGTGCCATTTCCTTGATCTCTTCTAAGCAATGCAGGAAGGTCATCTCTCAGACCGGGAAGTTTATATTATTTTTTATTCTCTTTCAGAGGGAGCGAAATATCACAGCCACATCCAGAGCCTCCACATTCGACCTCTCCATGCAACAAAACTAAGTGTATAAGGTCATGGAATAATACAAAGACATCGTGTCCTCACCTACTGGAGTACCTCTGTACTATCAAATCAATCATTCCATCAATCTAACCCCTGATGCATCGCTACCCAATGGGACAGTCTATCGTCGCTCCTGTTAGAAAATGAGGAGATCAAGCATCAGATCCAATAAATTCTCTACAAGGGGCACATCTGATCTATCTCATCACCTTGTAGAAGCCCGATCATGTTGTTACATAAGAAATATGAGACCTCACGACTCTACATTGATTATTGGGCCCTAAATAAAATCACAGTCAAGAATCGATACATGGTTCCCTGAATCGACGATCTCCTTGATTAGCTCAAGGGAGACAAATACTTCAGTAAGACTGATCTGAAGTCTGGCTACCATTAGGGCCCAATAGAGTAGACAGATGTATGGAAGACTTCCTTCAAGTCAAAATAATATCCTTTTGAATGGTTGGTCATGCCCTTTGGCTTGACAAATGCCCCAAAAACTTTCATAACGATGATGGACAATATCTTGTGTCCTTTCACCAATTCTTTTGTATTGGTGTATCTGGATGACACACTCATCTACAACAAGACTTGTGTGGAACACTTGCAGCATATCCAATAGGTTTTGCACAGTCTGCAACAATACCAGTTATATGCCAACTTGGAAAAATGCTCCTTCAGCATGGACATGGTCCAGTACCTAGCATACATTGTTGATGACCATGGTGTGCATGTGGATCCAACCAAGATCCAGCTCATCCGTGATTGGAAAGCCCTAACCACAATCACTGAGCTTCATATCTTCTTAGGCCTTGCCAATTTATATCACAAGTTCATGTTTGGATTCTCCCATATTTCATAGGCCCTCATCCAAGTAACCAGTGGTGGTGGTAAGGAAAATTTTGTGTGGGGCCTATCCCAACAACAAGCATTGATGATTTGAAGTAGCACTTGTGCTCATCCCCAGTGATTTCATTACCTGACTTGCAACAACCCTTTGAGATTGAGAGAGATGCTTCAGACTATGCTATGGGTGCATTTCTCACTCAATACGACCACCCTGTGGCCTATCATAGTGAGACACTATCAGATGTTTTCTGTAAGTACCCTAATTACGACAAAGAAATGTACTCCCTTATGCAATCATTTCACTAGTGG
>JASDQU010310029.1:16412-29982 GCA_032191745.1 Picea mariana | reverse complement strand
AGCCTTTCCGTTGTAAAAAAAATCAACGGTTGTGATCATTTATTAGGATCAACGGCTCTAGGTCTCCCTCGGGGTTTCGTGACTTCTAATGCCGAAGTGCTTTTACTTTCGTTTTCCCCGATCTCACGAATGTCGCTTCCCTGATATGACTCCTCTCCGGGACTTTCTCCGAAGTTGAGATCGATGCCACATGTCTTCAGAGATAGACGGCTCTCATATGCTTCGGGGCTTTCACTTTGGAAAATTCTGATTCCCCTGCTACGGCAAGACGACGTCAGCTGGGGCCCACGCGTGACTTGCCTCCTAATCGGGATTTCGGACTTCATGAATCTGAATTTCAAAGGTATCCTGTCCTCAGGACCTTCAAAACATCGAACCCTGACTTCTTCAGATCTCCTGACACGCATCCCAAATGATGGATGGTTCAGATCGAACCTCGGACTTCGCCGACTGCAAAGTCAAGGCACTTACTTGTATGATCCCTCCGATGACCAATGACTCTCGATTACTGCCACCTATCCCAACAAATGGACGGGTTTGAACTTGTCGGGTTTTCCATGATGGATTTACCCGATCTCTGTTCCACGGGATTCCCGAACTCCGACGCCTCACTATCCCGATACCTTCTCGGGGTTTTCCCTCTCCTCGCGAGGATTTAAATACTGTGCAACTCTTGTCGAATCAGACGGTTGACGGGMAACTRGGTGGTGATCCGACGGTTCACGATCCCTGGAACTTGAACTCCGAATGCATTCGTAACCTCCCCGCTCCTCTGGMAAATCTGATGGCTGGTGGGACTCCRCAAATCCTCTCCACAAGATCCTGGCCGTCCGTTCTTTTCCCTCCTTGATWCTTTCACGAAGTGAACCAAGAATTCCTTCCCGGACTTAATCACCTATGACACAAAACTCTGACACCTTGAGTCACTCAATATGCACCAACTCCTTATGCTACCTTCCGTAGCTCCAAGGTTTTATCTCTCCTGAGCTTTCTCACGACTCTGAGTCTTAGAGAATATTCTTGCACGCACTCCTTGCGGCAACTCTCAGACACTTTTAAGTGCTGAATACCTTCGACTCTACACACACCTTCAATAGTAGTCTTCCAAATGCTTGCTCAGGTTCACAACCCTGAGGCTTTCCCTGGCCTGCGCACTCCTTGCATGGCTCTTGTGCCCCAAATGCACTTTTGGGTGAATGAGGACAAAAGTTAAACTATCTAAGCCTTCTGTCAATGCACTCCTTGCAGACACCTTCAACTGCACTCCTTGCAGGAATTATTGCTCAGATAGAGAAACAGTTGAAACTCATTCCACTTCCTCTCAGACTTCAATCTCAACACATAAAATCATATACACAGTATAACAGCAAATGCATAATAGGAAGCAAACATCTATGAGCATATCAATCAACATACATACACAGAGAATAACACAACGCCATGAATTTGAATCAATTTCCTTCTAATAATTCAAGACCTGTACATGGGTGTTCTTACACAGCTCTCTACATGCTCTTCTTCTTAATGCTCATAATTATGTTACAATGCACAATGCGGGTGTCTATATCCCGTTTCCCTCTTGCGCTCCCAATCAGTCTAGTCTAGAATTAAATTCTATCTACCTGCATTAACTATCTTAAATGCCTCCTACCTACTAAGGACGAGAGCGTATGGCTCAAGGTCCCGATTACATTTACAAGTGCGTCTCATCTTAATGGCTTCATTTAAGATGGCGCATCAATTCCCAAGGTGATTTCAAAATTCGTGTTGGCTTGTCTAGCTGTCCACTTGCATTCCGCGTTGGCTCACTTGAACTGGGAGATGCTCTTGCATCAATACATTAAAGAGTGAAGATGCTAAAATTTTTGCCAAGTATATGAAGGTGATCTATGATTAGGTTAAGTTCCAATTAAGGTAGATTTATCATAATTATAAGTCATATGTTGATATCCATAAAGGAGACAAGAAATGCAATGAATGTAAATTTGTATATGATTACGTGTGGAAGGAAAGGTTTCCATAAGGGACCTATAACAAGATGAATCCCAAGAAGATTGGTCCATGTTAAATTTTAAATAAATTGTGTCACATTGATTATCACTTAGAATTTCCAAGTGTTGAAGGGGTAGAATTCACCTGACAACAGTAAGGGGTACTCCCTTATACACAATTCCAACTAGAATATGTATCATTTAGTTTAGGGGACCCATATGGAATTTGGCTCAGCTGCCATTGTTATTTTTTGGGTTTTATCACTTGCGGTCTGGTCTACCGATGAAGATGGATGATGAATGGGTATGCAAATCAAAGATGTAGATGAATACTATGTATTGAAAGAAAACCAATCTATTGCTAGTCTATCCTACCCTATCCTAGCTATGAGAATACTAAGGTAACCAGTGAGATGTAAATGAAACCAAACCTTGCATAAAAACCCCACTCAATTAGTTGAAATAAAGGTGCAAGATCAAAAACATGTGCATACATACATATAACTAGAATAGTCTAAATTATATTTCTACATACGCTAACATCTCAACAATATTAGAAACTTAAAGATATTTGAAAGAGTAATCAAAACTGTAGAATAAAATAGCATACAGAAGACCAGTCTATAAGTAAACAATAACTATTACAGTCCATGTGAATACCATACATTCCACTTGAAATAGTTCATAGTAAAGATGACTTCAAACATAAATTATTCTTTCTTGCAAAAATTGGCCCTAAGTGCTTCTCGATATTCATTAATAGAGTATAAGTCATTGAATTAGTTCTTGAGTCTATACAATGTTTGAAGAGCCCCTACAAAATGGGCATCTTCCCTCTTTTATACAATAATTTGTAACTCATGAGTGACTCTTTGTATTCTTCTTAAAGAAGTTGCTACAAAACTATTCAATTTCCTTTTTCCTAGTGACAAGTGTACAATAAAGACAAAATTGAAGTTGGTTGAGAAAAAGACAAAATAAGAGATGGGTAATAACAATTTTTAATTTCTATTTTTTCTTTATTCAAGAACATTTTCCCCTACGACATGTTGTCCACACTTCTAGTTGATCATAGAGAGATTTGATTCTACGGTAATCCAGTTCTTCCAATGGTGCATTATGCATAGCTATGTTATCTTTGAGGGTGCTCATATATTTGAACAGTGTTTCCATGAATTCTTGTATCATGGTATGCAATTTGATAGGATGTAGGAGATGCTTCTCTATCATATCTGTAGTAATTGTGGTGGTTGTTTCAATGATTGATCTTCTATGATTTGTGTTATATTGCACCTTGTCTACCAGTTCTTCCGTGACCATATTTTTACCAAGCTTGTCTAATTGAGGTAGTCAAATGCCTTTCATTAAATCTTGCATGACCTTGTGTAGTTTCGATCATACTACCATTTATTTAGTGACCTCTTTATCTTCTCTTTTCCTGGCTTGTTGGAAGTAGTCTAGTGAATACAAATATGTATTCCTCTCTGAGGATGATGGTCGATATACTTCATCTGGTGCATCAGGATTCTCTACAATCCACTTGTCAATATCACTGAGGCTTTCTCAGATTGTGTTGAATTGAGGGAGTTTTTCTTGTACTTAACTATTTTTCTCTATGATTTTGGCTACTACTTGTTGAAAGAGGTGTAAGTGAGAATACATATCTATAATGGCCTCTTCCAGTTCTTTCCTAACTTTCTCAACACTAGATTTGACATTTTTCATCATCGACTTTTACTTGCTGGAGTCTTTCTTCTAGTTCCCTGATTCTTTCCTCTTTCTCCTAATTTTGTTGGCATAACCTCCTAATATTGTCTTCACTGGCACTCTTGAATGTGTCAGCTATAACAGTGCCTATGATATTTTCCCTAACTTGTGTAAGGACCGATATTGGCATCCCTTGAGTTGTTGGAACTTTCTTTATTTTTTCTTACACAATCTTCCTGGACTTATTGTCATAAGTGAAGCTTCTCACGTTTGGGACCTCACTTTATTGAAATGGATCCCAAAACCCTATTCCTATATTATTGAAGGGTGCCTCTATGTGAGTGTCTATTATTGACACTTCTGGGATATCAATATCCATTGGTCGAGTACCATCATTTCTTATCTCAACATATTTCTTCTGCCTCTCTTCTTCAACTATCTTATCAGCTACATACTTGGTTTCTTTTTCTGCAGTTTCTCTTGCTTCTATTGTTTCCTTTTATGTTTTCTCTTTCTGCTCAATCTCTCTTTGTGTTGCTTCTTTTGCTTCTGACTCAGCCTTGGAATTTTCTACTTCAAGATTTCTCTTTTTCTCGGCACCATCATTTTTTTCTTGAAAACCTTTTCTTTACCTATTTTTTTCTTATCTATTGGTGTTTCTTCTTCTCCATCTATCGATCCAAAGTGTACAGAGGTGGAGGTGGGGGATGATATTCTTGATGCTCCTTCTGTTTCTTTTCTCCTGGATTCTTCTTTTTATCTTTCTTCGTCCGCAATCCTCCATATAGGATGACCTTTTATTCAAAAGATAACATCATCATAGGTTAGTGTGTTTCTATGCACTTCTTCTTCATCCAAAATATATGTCGTGTACTCCTAAGGCAAGCCTATTTTATTGAAATGGTATTTTACAACTCCTTTAGGGCCGTGTCTTGTAAATATTTCCTCTCCAAAATTATATGAGAGGAAGATATTTACTTCATCCTGTTTTGCTTGGTGTTGGAGAATGAGTAGATCCCAATATATAGTGGAAGTGGTGGACATAGTGCCTTCTTTACTCGATAGATCACTCCTCCTACTCCATATGTTATTGTCTGGTCTGCCACTTCCTAGAGTACTAATTTATCTAGTAGAAACTAGGGGAGAAGATGGGAGGGTTTAGTGGCACTATACACTCTGATATAGGTACCATTCCCCACAAGGTACCAATCCCCAATCCTCTTTATGAAAACTATCTCTCTGTTGTTCATATATGGGGATTTTGTGCAGAATATACATTCATACAGAGGGGACATAAAATGTTCACATATATTCTAATATTATGTTATGTATTTGTGCTCCCAAATAAATTTGCAGTAAACATGAATGGGTTCATATGAGGGTTTCAATTTCCATCCCATGCTCAGGTACTGGTGGGAGATGCACATGATATCCAAGAGGTAGGAAGACATGTGGAAACTTGGAAAATTTCCCAGCTGAGCTTCTACCACTGCAATTATGGTGACCGTCAGGTTGGATGACATGATGTCATCCCAATTGAATGACAATCCTTTATCTACACACTAATAAATTAGCGACATGTAAGACAAGGGGAACTAAGAAGCATCTGGTTCCCCATATAACCTGCACAACATGCCCACCATTTATTGATAAGGAATCCTTAACGTGCTCATGGGATAGCTTCCCTTGGGTTTATTCTTTAAATTATTTTCTACCTTGTACCATCTGGGAAACAGGTCTTTGGGTGTGTATTCAAACTCATCGAGGAGTGTTTTGTCCAACTTTTCAATACCCTTCTAAATGTGATAGAATTTTTCTAGGTATTTCATTCGAAACGATGCTATGGGTTCTTTCCAAGCATTATAAACATCTCTATCTTTCAAATCTATATTTTTTAGGATCCAGGTGATGGAATATGCACAAGGGAATATAGTTTCATAGGCTTCTACCCTAAATATTTCATATTTTTTTATGTTCTTGAATATTTTTAGTTCATCCTGATTCTTTGTAGTGGTGGAGAAGTTTTTTCTTTTTGAACATCTGGTATAGATCTCCCCATATGAGTGTTTATACTTCAATTTATAGAAGTCCATAGGTGTCCATGTATATATCTCCAACCACTTATAGTTCATCTTGATCTTGTTGACTGCTGACGTAGGCCTTGGTGTTTGGTGCTTTACTCATTTCCCTTCTTTTATGAGATATGCCTGAACCTATCAACAAAACATAGGGTCAGTATGAATGCAAAAACATAATGACATCAAAACTTATCAAGTCTACTCAAGTACCAAAGGATTCACTCGAGCTAATGTTGGGTGGAAGGTCATCATATGAAGACGATAAACGGTGGATCGAGGGCTTACCCTAACCCTAGATTGCAAATGGTGGATCAATGTCTTACCTAGAGTTCTAGTGACACATGGGCGGTCGTGATCAATTGAGGATTCCCCTGTTGGGGCTCAGTGCACTCTTTCTTGGGAAAAATTTTCCTCTCCTTGGTGCTCGGTGGGATAGTGAGAATAAGGTAAGCAATGTATTTATAATTCAGGAGAATCCAGTATTGAATGTGGGTAGGTGGCATCAAAATCAATGAATTTTGGGTTAATTCCTTTGATGCACATTGGAAGACTTTGTGGGAAGTCCTCTAATGTACATCAAAGAACTTATCACCAAGTGTGTCGAATTCTATAAGAGAAAGTGAAGAAAAATAATATGAGGAAACTATAGAAGTTGGAGTTAACGCCTCTGATTTCATAAAAGGAATTGCAATTAAATTATGTGATTGAAAGGTCAATCAGAGGGAAATAAAATAAATTTATAGAAATCATCGATGGAGTTAGGAGAAACTACTCCAATGCACATCAGAGGAGTTGAAGGTAACTCCTCTAATGTACATTGGAGGAGTTATAATCAACTTTGACGAAAAATAAAAAAGACACGACTAAGTGATTCCAATTTGAGGGATGAAATGTTAGGAAAGTTGAGGCTTGAGGGACAATTTTTTTATCAATATGAATAAATCCGAGGTTTTTTTTTTAAGTCAAAACAAATTCAAGGGGCCCCTTTTTCTTGAGAGTATTATGGAGATCAATTTCAAGAGAATTGAGGGTTGTAATGCCTGGCACAACAATGGTGACACACTAAGCGAAACCTTGAATCTATGTAAAATGGTATCCACAAACATATTTTTGGGAGAAGGTTTGTTATCATTCTCATGCCATTATAGAAAGAATAGGCCCCATAGATCATATTTTTACAAGATAAAGTTTAGATGATACAAAGAGGATATTAGGACCATACCTCAAACTAGATTATCATTCATTGTTTTCTTATTTATATAGTATATAACAATAAGGAAAGGAATAAGAAGTACTACAGAGAATGAAACATTAAGAATGTTGAAAATGCAAGTTATGGTTCATTTCTATGGTGTTTCTTCACTACTAGCGAGCATCCATGGCCCCTATAGAGTCACCCTAGTCTGAAAATCCTTTATCTATTTCCAGTGATCCTCCATATCCCCAACGAAGATACTTGCATGTCCCATGTGATCTGGAATACATTTTTCCAAGCCTTTACCCTTTTTATAAAATTCATTTCTCTTTTTCTTAGAGAGAGGTGGATGGGGGGATTCCACTCATCCTTCTAGTCCAAACAATACATCGATATGTTCTTAGGTAAGGTCCATGGTTCCTTGCTCCGTTGTACTATTCCGGTATATTGATGAGCTATGTTCCTCTACTAGATATGACTTCGGGTAGCGCATGAAAACGTTGTATGATTAAGAAATGATGTGGTTGGAAGTCAGGTCACAAAGTTATTAGGTTATCAAAACAAAATGTGTTATGATTTAGAATCATAACCAGGACTGAGCTATCAAAATTTTGAGAAACTTGAGATGGCAATTTTCAAGAAGAAAAACAAAAAGATATGAAAATACAACAAAATAGAAACTATTGAAAAAGAAAACAAAAAAAAGTAAAAGTTGAGCGAGAAATAAAAGATGAAAATTAGGATTTTATTTATGTACAAAGGATGAGCATCCACAAAGGTAAGATGATGTAGTGCTTGAGAATCTGGCCATTAACGGGGCGGAGCTCAACTTCCCCTTGAAGATTTTGTAACTGGTAAGTACCCTCACCAGTATTCTCCTTGATAACGTAGGGCCCAAGCCATAATTGTTGGAATTTCGAATGCTTCCCTTTATTTTCATGTGGCTTGTCCCACTTGAGTACTAAATCCCCAACTTGAAATTCTTTCTCACCAACATATTTCTTATCAAAACAACATTTAATGGTCTGTTGATGAATCTCAAACTTTCCTTTGGCTTTGGAAATATTTTCTTCTAAGTTTAGCAAGGTATTGATACATCGCTAAATGATGGGACATTCTCTTCCTTGAGACTCTTGGGTGAGTTGTAGGGAAAGAAGGTGTTGAGATCAATTCATGCTTCCAAATTCTCCTTCCCTTTTCTATTTTCCCAACTTCTAGTATTTCCATTTATTTTCCCTCTTTTATACTTTCCCTTGTTTCCCTTTTCCTTTATTCCCTTGTTCTATCCCTTTCTAGTTACCATACTTAGTCGCTTTTCAAAAATCAACGAGTTCACGGGTAGGTGGATTCGTGGGTCTTCATCCCCATCCATTTTCCTCTGCCATAGGTCCATCTGATCGCCTTGCTATATTGTACTTAGCCTTTTTTTTCAACATCGCAGGTTCGTGGGGTCGAAATTTCATTCTCCAAGTTCCGCGATATCCTCTTTGCACCCAAAATTCAGTGATCCTCATTTCAACCATTATACTTGTCACGAGTCTTGAGTCCCTAAAAGAATTTTATTTATCCTACATGCAAGTCTGACTGACCGTTATTCTACACTTGACTTATTTTTTATCATCCACAACCGCGGGTTGGTGATTTCTCGGGTTCCCGAGGTTGGCAGGTTCATGAAAAACTCCNTTTTTTTTCAACATCGCAGGTTCGTGGGGTCGAAATTTCATTCTCCAAGTTCCGCGATATCCTCTTTGCACCCAAAATTCAGTGATCCTCATTTCAACCATTATACTTGTCATGAGTCTTGAGTCCCTAAAAGAATTTTATTTATCCTACATGCAAGTCTGACTGACCGTTATTCTACACTTGACTTATTTTTTATCATCCACAACCGCGGGTTGGTGATTTCTCGGGTTCCCGAGGTTGGCAGGTTCATGAAAAACTCCATATTCAAAATTATTCTAGTTCATCCCCGCCTTCTTCCTTCTTTTATCAATATGCATTAAGTATGGTTTAATGCTAATAACTGATCATATAGGATCTGAAAATATCATCATTAATAGTGAAGGGATCGAGGAGATTTCTCATTAAATTGCATTAAAGCAATATTTGTCAAAGGATTATATTATTGTCATCTTTCCAAAAAAATAATTTCAAGCTATTATCCAGCTGAAAGAATACTCTCGTCAAACTATGGTAGCAGAAGCTAGACAACAATTCTATGGATATAATTTTAATGTATTTTGTTGTGAAGAACACAACTTTCAGTGGTCTAGAGCATATTCATATTACTCATCTCCTCCTGCACAAAAAGACATAATATGGACATCTGGAATCACTCACGTAGGGTGTGTTCCTAAGGTATTCAACTATAAATAACTTGGTGCATGGTGTGTTGAGAAGTACGTGTCTAGATAGAGAATTATATAACTCCAAGATCATTCCCCCATTTCCCTTTCACTGAAATTTTTTTGTAAGATGTTGAAGCTCCCAGAGCCAACACTTACCTTCAAAAGTGAAGAATTGTTCAAGAGACTCATGGAAATAGACCTAGAAGGAGGTACTAATGAAGTACAAGACCCTAAATTAATTCTCAACTCAATGTTTCTAACAAAGAAACAATTTTACGAACAAGTTGAGATATTTAAAGGGTTATCAATTGAAAAATTTTATGGCATGCTTGAATATAATGAAGATGAAATAGACAATTGGCTAGTTAATTATTTCGTGAAAAATAAAGATATTGAGGAAGAAGTACATGGTATTTCTCTTTACTTAAGAGACTTGGAAGGTGAGTTATTCAACATTAAAATACGGCATCAAAGAAACGTTGCACCAATGAAAAGTTATATTGAAGATTGGTTCAGCAAGGAAATCGACAAATTAACCAAAGAAGGGAAAGAAACAGTTGAGACGGTTTTTGTAACCGCCAATGAAGACAATAAAAGGATAGTAAAAAGCAAGTGAATACATGAGAGACCATCATGGTAAGTTCACATTGATCACATTTTTCTTTCTTTATCAATTTTTCATCCAGTTACTCTGCTTCTTTGACTAGAAAGGTTTAACCAAAATCTTATAACTTCTCCCTATCTTCTTTCTAGGTCTTGCTACCCTGCATTGCCCACCATTCTCCTTATATAGCTTACTTATTGTTCATATTTTCTTTATGGTCCGTGGGAGCCCCAATCCCAGTCCTAAGGAAAGACAAATTTAAATTTAAAAGCTTCGTAACAGACTATATGTCTTTTCAAATATCCCAAGAGAACTATTTTGGGATCAACTTTGATTGTACTTTGTAACTCTGGGTTTTGAGTATAAAGTATTTGAGATTGATCTATCAATATATTTATTTGAGCTCCCCATGTTTTACTCTATTAAAGTTCTCTTATGCATGGAGACCATCTTATTTTATTTTATGTGATTGAAAATCTTTAGTTTAACTATGATGGATGTAAGGAAACTTTGTCTATCTCTTTCAAATGTATGAAGTGTGTGGTTCCTGGTCATTTTTTAGCAACTCTCTGAAAAGAAAAACAAAACATTTACTTTCTTTTTTATTTTTTCTTGCAATCTTTATATTTCTTTGATTATCACGAAGGACTTCTGCAAAGTCCCATATTCTAAGAATCTAGAGTCCCAATAAAATCTTAAAATAAAAGAGGAGTACCACCTCTATAAAAACGTAGGGCGATTTGTATCCCTGTGAGGTTTTTGTTTTGGTCCTAACGGATTCAAGCGACAACATTTTTGGCAACTCCACTAAGAAACGATTTATTTTCAAGATATTTGAGGAACCATAAATATCCATGGCTCAAAGTTTCGAGAAGAAGATTCAAGAAAATTGTTTCTTATTTTAAGCATGGCTCACCTCTTTTGTAATTAAAAAAAGAAACGAGAAGAACCAAAGATTTAGGAGAATGAACTCCCTGACAACTTGATTGAAAAAATTAAAAATGAAGGGTTTCATTCATGTCATAATGCTTCCTTACATTTTTCATCAAGCCCATCAATGGCTTTGTAAGAATCGACAAAAGGGATAAATACTCAAAGAAGGAGGCGATTTCATAATACCCCTTTAAATCTACCAGAAATAGACTTTCAAATTCCCAATATTCCTATTGAAATTTTTTCCACATTCTTTGGGGATGCTTCAAAAAATGCAGAGAAACACTTGATTAATTTTAAAGGTACATGTTATGATTTCAACCTTACTGAAGATAATGTTACATGTAGATTATTCCTACAAAATCTATGAGAGGATGCTCTTGAATGGTATAGTTCATTAATTCATAACTCCATTACTAGCCGGGATGAGTTAAAAGATTCATTTGCAGAAAATTTCATCCCAAAGGTGCATTCATATGTTTTTTTTTTACATTTTAAATGTTGTTTCCCACCCACCCTCTCCCACATGGACACAAAAAGATGAAATGAATTATTCAGAAGAAGAATATCATGAAACACTGCAAGACTTTTCTGAATCAAATCTTGTTGTTGAGAATGAAAGAAAGAATTTGAAAGACCAAGAAAAGGTAATCAACATCTCATATACTCCATATGAGGAAAAAATTAAAGAAGAATTAGTGGAAGAAAACAATTTTGAGAACAAAGAAGATAGCCATTGCATAGAAGAAGAACATTTCCAATAAATCGCCAATGAAACAATAATATTGAATGTGGAAAAAGAAGAAAATTATAGTCTCCTATATACTCCATATGAAGACATTTCGAAAAACAAATTTGAAAATGAAATTGAGGAGCCTCCACCAAATACACAAGAATATTCCAACCTTGTGATACATGATGAAACATCACAAGAGAAATTGCAGCAAGAAGAATTGATGGAAGAAATGAATCTTAAGAAGAATGATGAACAAGATCACCCTTACAATAAATAATAATATTTTCAAGAGATTTTTTATGAATCAAGAACCTTGGAAGTGGTTGTAAATAAAGAAAATGATGAATGCATGATTATGTCGAAAACTCCTCAGCCAATAATTGATTTTATTGAATTATGGTTCCAAAGCATTCTTGTCCAAACAATGAAATCAAATCTTCACCATACCTGGTATAATTTTTCTCCAGTACATGTTGAGAGTGCCCATGGCTCATTGGTACAAGTCCCAACATATCTCATAATTTTGGAGTTGAGTCCACAAATCAACTCAATGCTTGAATGGCTCTATTTGAAATCCTCGTATACCTAAGGTTCCTCTTTCTTTCAAGTAAGTTAGGCTAGATAGATCATGACTGTACATATTTTATTTCTTTCATCAAAGTTTTTCGCAATAAAGAAATTGCTAAGTGGATGTTAAAATTTGAAGATAACTCCATGAAAGAAGAAGAATTGCAAGATTGTATTTTGAAGATGACTTTATAAGCCAATGGAGAAGGTAACTGATATTGAGATTATGGATTCTTGAAAACCCACAAGGGGTTATCATACCACAATAGGAGCCAGTGGTTGAGATCAATTCCTACTTCCAAATTTTCCTTTCCTTTTCTATTTTCCCAACTTCTGTTTTTTCCATTTCTTTTCCCTCTTCTATTCTTTCCCTTGTTTCCCTTTTCCTTTCTTCCATTATTCTATCCCTTTCTAGTTACCATACTTAGTCTCATTTAAACAATCGCCAGGTTCGTGAGTAGGAGGATTCACCGGTCTTCATCCCGATCAATTTTCCTATGCCACAAGTTCATCCGACCACCTTTCGATATTGTACTTAGCCTTTTTTTTCAACATCGCGGGTTCGTAGGATCACAATTTTATCCTCCAAGTTCCGCGATCTCCACTTTGCACCCAAAATTTCATGATCCACATTTCAACCATCAAACTTGTCACGAGTCTTGGGTCCCTAAAATCATTTTATTTCTCCTACATGCAAGTCTGACCGACCATTTTTCTACACTTGACCTTTTTTTTATCATCCACAACCATGGGTTGGCGGGTTCTCGAGTTGGTGGGTTCATGAAAATCTCCATATTCAAAATTGTTCTATTTTGTCCCCACCATCTTCGTGCTTTTCCCAATATGCATTAATTGTGGTTTAATGCTAATAATGGATTGAGATTGATCTATCATTATCTTTATTTGAGCTCCCCATGTTTTACTCTATTAAAGTTCTCGTATGCATGGAGACCATCTTATTTTATTTTATGTGATCATAAATATTTAGTTTAATTGCGATGTATGTGAGGAAAAATTGTCTATCTCTTTCAAATGTATGAAGTGTGTGGTTCATGGTCATTTCTCAGGAACTCTCTGAAAAGAAAAACAAAACATTTTATTTCTTGTTATTTTTTCTTGCAATCTTTATATTTATTTAATTATCATGACGAACTTCTGCAAAGTCCCATATTCTAAAAATATAGAGTCCCAAGAAAATATTAAAATAAAAGAGGAGTACCACATCTATAAAAACACAGGGGTATTTGTATCCCCGTGAGGTTATCGTTTCGTTCCTAACAGATTCAAGAATCATATTTTTTGGTGACTCCATTGGTGAACGATTTATTTTCAAGATATTTGAGGAACCATAAATATCCATGGCTCAAAGTTTCGAGAAGAATATTCAAGAAAATTGCTTCTTATTTTAAGC
>JASDQU010310028.1:22237-43338 GCA_032191745.1 Picea mariana | reverse complement strand
GTATGTATAAATCTAAATATATACTTTATACAAGTACATATTTCGTATGTATAAAAGTACATATTTCATATGTATCAAACTATATATTTACTTTACTATGTTCTACATGCAAACCACATCTACTTCAACTTTCTACCCATGTGTCTCTACTACCTCACATTTACTCCCATCCCAACCTGGCAGGGACTCCGCTGCCATGCAACACTTGTTTGGGAGCTAGTGGTATTGTTCGAGGGCATTGTCAATGGCATTGTCGATGAGTAAGTATTCATATTAAGTATTTTGTCGAAATGTATTAATTATGTAATATTCTATTATACATTATTCCTTTTCTTTCGTAATAATTTGTTATATTTAAATTTTGAAATATGAAGAACATCATGTTAATAGATATATTTCATTTAATGTTAAAGGACAAAAACAATGGCATTGTACCTAGCCATTATTTTATTCCAAGGTACATGGACTCTTGCTAATCATGAATAGATTGCATCCTTGACTTCCCTAAACATAGGAGATTATTTAATTTTTCTTTATTGTCATTCCCTTTTTCAAAGTAATGACTGCATTTAACTTTAATTTCCCTCACATCTACTCACCTCCTTAATAATTGCTTCACATAGATGTGTTCTGCTTCCCAAGAAAAAGAGTTTGTGAAAAAATCATTTGTATTCACCCCCATTGCATAGATGCATTATGGTTCCAAGAAACTACTTGTGCTTCAATTTTTTATATAATAAACCTATCTAATATTTGCAACCTTTAATAATTCTTATGTTTTTATATGTATCTGCATGCTACTCTCTTGGTTGAAGATTGTTCACAAGTTTTTTTTAATAGTATAAAGATTTTTCTATCAATACTTCTCATCAATTAAGATTTCCTTAGATTCAAATTATTTTACAAAGGTAAAACTCATTGATAATACTTTGTTCATTTTTTTCTCTATATGCCTATAACATGTATCTCAAGTTTTTATTTTCTTTGCAAACCCTGCACAATGTTGATGATTGTGGTTATGTGAGACATTCTCCAACTTACAAACTTGAGAGACGTTGATTGCAGCTATGTGAGACATTCTCCAGCTTACAAACCTGAGAGAAAGACCCTAAGAGGGGTGTGTGGTTCCTATCTGAGACAGAGCTGGAATGTAGAGATGGCGTCCTCCTTACAGAGAGTTGAGAAGAACTCCAGATGATTCTCTTGTGTAACACAGTGAGAAAGGAGATATGTTGAGTTGGACGTGCCTGTGGCTGAGCACAAGGTGAACGTGTGAAATCCCAAAGTGTTGGGTGCATCGTCATGAGAACATAAATGAAGATGATGTATTAGCCTCATCTGAGCAGAAGAGTTGATGAGAAACTCCAGATGACTCTCCTGTGTAATGCAGTGGGAAAGAAGATATGTTGAGTGGATGTGCATGTGGACAAGCACAAGTGAGCATGATCCTAGTGGTTGAGCACTAGTGAAGAAGTGGTTCTTCTGTGTAATGCAGTGAACCAGAGATATGGACATCTCTATGGATGTGCGCCTAGTGGATGAGCACTAGTGGGTGTACAAGATCCCTTGCTATATTGTTCAAGAGTCATACCTGCATGTAACCAATTGTAATGTAAAGGGTATAGGCCAGACCCACCTTAATGTAATTGTTAATTAATGTAAAAGATAATTAATCCGGTCAATATTAATTATAAGATAGAAAGGTTGGCCTTGTTGTGCCAATAGACACTTATGTTGACAGGTTCAGTTTAGTATAAGTAAAGGTAAATTCCCCATTGAGGAATCATATCTTTTGTGTGTTTTTGGAAATTTCAGCAAGTACATCTACTTGGAAAAAGTGTGCACCTTTCTTGGGCGCTAGTCTTCTAGGGTTTGTGAGCACCCTTTTGTGTGCTAGGTTTTATTGGTGGTGAAGGTCTTTCTCTTGAAGAATATAACAAAGGATTGGTTGGGTTTTCTTCCCTTGTTGAGAAGGGTTTCCCAAGATACTTCTTATGTACTTGTGCATGGTGTTTCTTCTTGTGATCTTGGTTGCTGCAACATAATTGGTTATGTTTTAAGTAAAATGTTAAAATGGAATGAACTTCATGCTTAACCTTGCTCATAGAAAAATCAACACACAAAATATAATACTTTAATGGTAAGAACGCCAACAAATCAAAACTCTTAGAGCTTCAAAATACAACACAAAGATCGACTAATCAAAATATTAACATCAAATTTCCAATATTTATGTTTCAGATGGTTTTGTGTATGTTAAATCATCGTTTTTCAAGTTTTTGTTGTCACTATCTATTATGCTTACCAATTGGGCCATTTTTATAAACCACCTAGACAAAACTAACAGGTCAAGCCTTATGTTCAAATCAATAACTATAAAATATTTTTTGCCAAAAAACTTATAGGTGATTGATCAAAATCTCATTTAAATTCTAGGTTTGTTAAATTCATTCTCCTTTCAAGGATATTTTTTTAGATTTATAAAAATAAAAAAACTATAACACATAATTGGAGTTTAGTTTCTTTATTATCAAAATTAAAATGTTAATAATCTAAATCAAATCGTGGATACAAATCATACTTCTAGATTAGGTGTAGTTTATGCAAAATCAAAACATGGATACAAATCCACTTCTAGATTAGGTGTAGTTTATGCAAAATCAAAACAATAATGCAAAAAGGGTTTGTGCATATCTTGTGAACCATGTATGTGTGTCGCTACTAAGAAGAAACTTTATTGACCACTACTTTCCCAAATTTTCTCTCGTTTTGCAAATATAATTTAGTAGAATGCTAATGCATATTCAATATATTTGATAAATTGAAAATATATACCTTTGGAATCATTTCCCCTTGAATTTTTTGTTGTCAGAATGGACTCTTGAATTTTGTGTTGTCAGAATGGACTATTGAGTCAATAAGAGTCACGGAGGGTGAAAGGTTCTATAGATAGAGAGAGACAAGAAGACAAGCTTTAATAAATGACATATTCTCAAAACTTTAATACGTTATTCTGAATCGGTGTAAACAAAGTGTTGTCATTATTTTTAGCATGAGGAAGCATCTCTTATAATGCCTTCACTTATATGAAGACAAGGATTCTTGTGGGTTTTTTATAAATAAAAACAGTGATTTCAACCACTAAGCCTAAATTTGAATTTTGGTTTGGTTTCTAAATTATAAGAGTGACCCTAAATCTAAAATTTTGTCTACACATAATAATAGACTTGGTTGTTTATTGGTTTCACTATGAAAATAAATCCCTTTATTTGTTTCATTATGAAAATAAATCCCTAGTTGTTAAGATTCAAATGAAAAAAAAATACAATACAAATACTCAAGAAATCGAAGCATACATTTTTGTAGGTAAACAAAAAATGACTAGTTTCAAATTATTTAAACTTTCCTTGAAAATAATGTCTTCTGATTAATGTAGTGGGAAAGAGGAGTGTAGCCCATCTATTTAGATTTGTTCCAATAATTAGCCTTCAAAGATCTTATAAGTAGGTATGGACAAGCCTTTAACCATAGACTGGGAATTTGAACAGTGTTAATATACTAGGAAGTTATATATTGAAGCTATAGGAATATAACAAGAAGAAAATAAACAATGTGTAAATAGATCTACTCATAATAATTACTACTCCATCTTCTATACACAATCTTGTTTTAAATGACACACCATTACATTTGACAAGCCAAGTAGTAGTTGGCAGAACATGTGTGTGAGGCGCATTGTAGTGTATTGTCGGTGGCAAGACTCAAATAGGGCAGGGCATGGAGGGTTTGTCCCAAGGGCGCCTACATGAGGCCCGAGTTTATAGGGGTAGTCTCTCTGACTCAACCCTAGGTCTCCTCGATGACAATTGGCGAGTCTACCAATTCTCCTTGATAAAAAAAAAAATGAAATGCCCACAAAATCCTAAGCATGGATCAGGATTAGAAACATTTTAAAATCTACCACTATTACATTCGACATTTCCCAACCATTTATGCATATTGCTTTTGCATATTTGGAAACAATTACTTGCATCTTGTTCGTTCATTTTTTGGGATTGACTGTGGTTACTCAACAACAAACCTAAACTTGAGCACAAAGCTAAATCATTGGACAACCCCTTCTAAACTCAACTTGCTCCTATAACTTAATGTGTGTGGAGGAAAATCCAGTGGATGATGAAGCATAATTCCTCTGGAGTGGTAAATGATGATATGTTTGTAGGCATCTATGGTGGCAAGATTGTACAGTATAATTGAGTTTGGAGTTGTAGCATTCCATCCCTAAGCCAAGCCACACCACACAAAATTTCTTTTCCAACTCTGATACCATATAATTAATAAAAATGCTCTGCAAATGAACAGAACTATGCAATGTAACATCATACATAAACTTGCATAATTATACAAGAAAAAAACATAACAAAAATAAGTCAATTAAACACACAGTAATAAAATAAGAAACACAAGAAGACACTTTTGTTTTCTGTAAATCACCAATTATGTGTAGACCTCAAACTTTCCTCCCAACCATAGACTCTGTTGCTCATAAACTCTCAGCAACATGTCACCCCCAAGCTGAGGCTAGAAACTCCAACAAGGAAGGCTTCCCAAGCCAGACTAAGGCCTAATAACAACAAAAATGCTCAAACTAAGGTGCCAACTCTAGCAATCATCCTAGAACCTCTCACTCCCCACAACCGATCCCACTCCAAGAAGTGTGCCCCTTCTCTGCTCAACAATCTTTAAACTACCCCACTTCCCTCCTAGGGCTTCAGCAACAGACCAGACATGAATTATCATAGCTTTGTAACAACAACCTGACATGCAGGGAAGCAATTCTCATCAGTTCTCTCACCTGGAGAGAATGCTCACAGGTCTGACAACCCGCTTCTTCAGCTCAAATTACCCAAGTTTGTTGGTTACAATCAACTCCAAAGCTTTTCAGGTAAAGGTATGGTTGATGGATGGAAGAGTGTATGTGAGACGGATGAGAGTGATGAGTGAATGATGGTAAGAATAATAGGAACTACACTTCTTATATGTATGTTCCCAACTTGACACTTGTCATGTTGGGAACTACCTTGACTCCATTTGTGGTACGTTTCCCCATCCTAAGAACTTAGGATAAAATGTCATATAATTAGACTTTAGGAAATATTAATATAATATTCCCTTGGGCTTAAGCCCCATTGGCTTAGCCCCTCTTCCTAGACTCTTAGCCCCCATTTCCTTCTAGACGTTGTGTCATGTCATCCACTATTTAGATTTGGTTGGCCATGACCTGGCGATGATGCTAGAAAATACCTTGATGGAGAGTGGTTATTCCTTTATGATGACCATAGAGGGGGAATCATGCACCACATGAAGGAAAAGTTAGGCTACGTGGTGTTGGATGACGATAAAAAGATCCAATTCACTATTGCGATGCTATAAATTGAGAAGAGCTACGACTCCTCAATGGGAAGATAATCATGATTAGTTAGTGCCAAGAAGCATGTTCTAACTGTCCAACAATGATCCAAAACAAGGAAAATTTTAGGGGCTAAAGTTCACAATTTTGTTAATTTTCCTTATTTTTTCAAAAATGATTGGCCAATTTTTGAAAAAATGATTAGCCCAAATTTTGTAGGATAAAAATAGCTTACTTAAAAAATCACCTAAATTTTCTAGAAACTATATAAAATTCTTAAAAATTTGAATATTTTTATAAAAAAGTTTGCCAAACATTTTATAATTGGAATTTTAAGAATTAATAAGATTAATCAAGGTTTTAAAATAGGTATGGATTCTTAAAATTTTCCTTCATTAAAAATTGACAGTTTTAATTAGAGAAGTTGATCATTCTAGAGGTGACAAAGCAAGAATGATATGATGGATCCTTAAAATTTTCCTTGATTAAAAATTGGGAGTTTTATTTAGAGAAGTTGATCATTCTCAAGGTGACCTAGCATGAATGATATAAAGTGGTCTTATCCTCTCTTTACACACACAACTATCAAATAAACACATGATTATCAATTACTAATGGACTTTTCCAGCAATCGACGAGATATAAAAGAATTAGTGGGATTACAATTTTTAAATATATAAATAGATTCAACTCCATCAAAATCTCTTATTACACCTAGATTATATAATCTCAATAATTAATATTTACAATTCAAACAACAACTATCACAAAAACATACTGAAAATTTTCAAACAATATCTTGTTTAGATATAAAAAAAACTCATTAGATATTTATGGTAAAGACAATTGCTACTCTATCTATTTGATCTATTTGGGATGACCCCAAATGACAACTATAGACATTTTAATTGTTCTTTACTCAATGTTGATTAGAATATTATTTATAAAATATCCCTTTATAACATTTCTCAAGCATCTCAATTTTAATTAAAAGATTTCGAAAATGCATTGTAAATGGCTTATCAGCCTGATTAACGAGTCATGACGTCATGACCTTTGGCAGAGATCAGTAGGGAATTTAGAGGTTCAGGTGACGTGAAGGGTGTTTGCAGAACCTGGATCGTTGGGTCAGTTTTCCTCATTCAATGGAAGTTATCTCTATTTATAGTTTGGAGACTATTTATAGTGCAAGAATAAGTACATGGTTACAAATTATTTAATATTCGGCCTTGTAAACTTATACATTTTGTTTTTTCTAGATAATATTATCAGTTTAATTTTGTTGGAAATTAGGTTAAAAAGTTATTGGATCTGTAGATTTCAGTGATTAAGTTTTTATAATCCAAATATCTTAATATTTATCATGACCTAAACGTTCTATGTTTTGACTCTTTTTCAATAATACTATCAATTTAATACTCTATATGTTGGTCTATATATTGAGTTTTATGTTGTCAAATCTAAAATTTAGATTCAACTGTGGAACATCCAGAATATAGAACATTTTAGAACATTAAATGTTCTATAACATAATTGTATCCCTTTCAACAACTTAGGATTTTGGATCATTGTTCCTCATCATCATTGATCAAATTTAAAGGATTGCTTTTAATTTCAAATTGATATATATATATATATATATATATATATATATATATATATATATACACTTTTCTGAAATAAAAAGTTGGTAGATAATAAAATTAAATAATAATAACTAATAAAAATAACATATACAATGTTTTTTTACTAAGTGATAAAACTTATCATAACTTAGTTATATATATATATATATATATTGGAAAACAAATATACAAATATATTTGTTTATTTAAATATTACTCTAAATCTATCACAGTTTTATAAAACAAATTTTTAAAAATTAAATTGAAATTGATCATATTTCTTTGAGTACACATAATCTATGTTGCATTGACACAATTTTTATATTTGTTAATTCTGAAAAAACTTAAGCAATTTAAAAAAGGGTCTAGTGAAATTATGTTTTTCTATGGTAGTTTTTCTTCCTCATATTTCTTATTAATGATGATTATGTTTAAACATAAAAAACATTCTCTTCTCAATAGGTTTTGCACTTTTTTACAGTTATGTTGAAAATCACTATAAAACATTTTGGTTCTCTAAAGACATTAGATTCATATTTAAATTAAAAATGTGATTGAATATGAATTTATGCAAACATTTAGTTTGAATAGGAATTTATTCAAACATTTAGTACCCAATCGAAGTCAATACTATCTGTTTGTTTTCACAATGCTTGAGTTTGGAATAGTGGAAACACTAGACTTGAATGACTCTTGGAAACCCATGTACAATATGTAAGAGCTAAGATGACCACAAAAATGAGAACAACAAGAGCAATAACCACAAGGATCAACCCTTTGAAATGTTGAATTTTGACATAGAAGCTTTGTTTGTCCTAAAGTTGTTGAAAATACAATATTTAAATCAACAGAAATCCAAATTGAAACCCATGAGGCAACCCATTTTTTGAGGTGCAACTTTTACAACATATTTAGATTCAATGCAATGCAAAAATAATGGATGTGAAAAATGATCTTATTATCCAATCATTGATTTCTATGATTGTCAAGACTAAATATATATGCTCGAAATATCCTCGAAATCTGCCCAAAAAATACCTGAAATATGCTAAGAACATCCTCGAAATCTGTTTGGAACATCTTTGAAATCTATTTGGAACATCCTAGGGACGGCTAGCAAGTCCCCTAGTCCCCAATGGAGTCCCCAACATTTTGGGTAAGTTTCCTAAGGGTCCCCAAGTCCCTGAAACGCGGGAAACAAGGATACACGAGTTTTTTTGGGGGGGACAGGTCTCGTGCAACATAACAAATAACTAATAACTAATCTGATTTATTTTCCATCGATCCAAAATGGAACTAAGTTGTGATAACATTGTAGCAAAGTGAATTGTGAAAAGACATGGCTAATATGATGGACAAAGCCAAACAATTCACAACGAAAAATATGGCCCATATAGAAACTAGCATAGCCCATATTAACCACCTTATTTATGTTCCCTCAAGTCCATATGTTCCATGAACATAGTCTTTCCTTTATAATTAACTAACTCTTTTTAAGCTTAAAATCAACAACAATCAAACCATACTATAGGTGGAAAACAATCTTGGTTGACATGGTTCAATGATGAAGCCTTGTGGTCTCTTCTCTTGTGATTAAATATCCAAAGAAGTCTCATTTCAGCATGCCTATAGAATGTGAAAAACGACGATCCATCTATTTGGATAATTAAAGATTAGGTA
Organism: Picea mariana; assembly: GCA_032191745.1. Taxonomy (NCBI): domain Eukaryota; kingdom Viridiplantae; phylum Streptophyta; class Pinopsida; order Pinales; family Pinaceae; genus Picea; species Picea mariana. The sequence continues at coordinate 34,623 of JASDQU010310028.1, read as the reverse complement.
TTGAAATAATGTCAATGATGAAGAATAGTACATCCATGTGTTGAAATAATGTCAATAATGAAGAATATTACACCCATTTGTACAACAAACTCAATTGATGACCATTGTAAACCATTAATGTATGTCATCTTTGCTTATAAATTTTCTTTGTTCTATTATTATATATATATATATATATATATATATATATAATGAGAGGATATGGAAAGATGTTAAATCTTTGACTGGAAAAAACATTATAACAAAGAGTAGCTTTGGGGGCTTTGAAATCCTATCTTTCATCAATTTGACAATGGAGTTTTTTTTTTTTTTAAGGAAAGTGATATTAAATTTTTTTATGGAAAATATTGTTGGGAAAGGAGTGATATCCAAGTGAAAGGAGTATAACTCTTTGTTATGATGTCAAAACATTAGATTTCTACAACCATTTAGAGTGCTCTTATAATATTGGAGGTAGGAAACCAAATCATACACACTTCCAATGCCAATGAAAGAAAGTCATATTGTAGAATAAATGGAACCTAAATTTACAAACTAAAATTACTTAAGTTATTTGATGTTGTAAAATTACTCTCTTAAATAAACTAAATGTGAGAAATTATGGCTATTGAACTATCTAAAAAATCGAATTGGATACATGGCACATTTGTATATGCAATGGAAGGAACAAAGTAGGAACAAATAATAGGTTTGTATTTGCAATGGAAAGAGAAAAGCCAAAACAAATAATTGAAAACATGACACCTTTGTATAGGAAATAAAGAGATTGTGGTGAAATTTCACAAACCTCCCCCTAGAATATGTAGCCCTGTGAGTTTGTAAATGATGTTTCCTTCAACTTCAAATCATACAAAGAAAAATTGATGACTCGCTCTTCAAAAGAAGTTGTGTATCCTTACTTAAAATTAAAGTGACAATGGATAATAATAATAAATCAGTAATAAAGATTATGTGATCAAATGATTATAAATATTTTAATTTTAAGAAATAATATCAAAGTGTGTTTATGTTGAAAATAGAATAATAATATTTCATTAGAGAAAAAAAAATTAGATAAATGACCTACAAAGTTGAAAGGAAAATAAAACCAAAATTTTAAAGAATGGTTCAATAAAAACTATTAACAATTAAAATCCAATAAATTTAACTAATGCTCTCTGATTTTATTTCAGCAATAATAACCTAAACTAAAACTCTTCAATTTTAACTATAATAACCTAAAATATGTTAAAAAGAGATTATAACAAAAACTGTTAACAATTAAAACCTAATAAATTTAACTAATACCCTATGATTTTATTTCAGCAATAATAACATAAACTAAAACTCTTAGATTTTAACTATAATAACCTAAAATATGTTAAAATGAGATTATAACAATTATAAATGAGATTATAGTCAAATTTCACACATACTAACCATAAATGCAATGAGCCATTGTAAAAGAAGATACAAAAATTTGAGAAAATTTTAATGAAAAAAATATTTGAACAAACAATAATGTTTAAATTTTGGCAAAATTAACCTAAAAATCCACGAAAATGGAACAATATAGGCATATTAAACTTAAATATTATAAAAGGTCGGCAAAGGACCCCTCCAATATTAAATTTTATAAATCTAGAGTTGAAATTAACCATTTTTAGTCATCCAAAAAATCCAAAATATAGTGAAATCAAAATCTCTGAAACTTATTGTGAAACAAAAAACCCTCTGCCTATTAAAAAACATATCGACTAAACTGACTTCAAACATAAAATGGCAATAGCATCTTTACTGTTGAAACAGTGACAACCAATTTCCAATTCTGTTGGATATTGGCATCTTGTAGATCCCTATTATTTAGGTTTCGGTTGAGGCTAATCAATCCAAGTTAAGGATGCAATTAATCCAGTCGGTTTCATGTAACTGTGGAGAGAATTGTATAAATGTGAATGCCTCAGAGGCATTCAATGAGCAAGGGGCTTCAAGCCCTCTCTGGGTTGCTGGTTGTAATCTCATGTTAAGCAATAAGATGCTATTGTCATTGTCTCGTGGATGTTTCCCTCACCCTAAGGGTTTTACCACGTAAACTCGTGTCTCCTATGTGTGATTGCTATTATGCGTTTGAGTTCATGTTTTCTCTGTAATTGTTTATGCTTTCGCTGCACAACAAGTGGTATAAGAGCTTAAGGTTGTAGATTTGACTTAAAGTTGTAGATGCGTGAGGCAAGCGCAGAAGGTGCATCGATGCTTGTAGTCGGTTCCTGTATCCTAAGCAAAATATGTAATCTCTGCATCAAAGAGCCAGAAGATTGTTGGAATGGTTATTTTGACTGCTCAAGACATTTGCAGAGGAGACGGGCATGTGGACAAAGATATATTGTCCAAACTATTTTTTAAGAGGATCATTGTCAGGAGAGATGTATTGAGAAGAAAGATAATGGTGTAGATCTGTTATTGACAAGATCTAAGAAGCATGAAGGGAGTGTTGGGAAAGGAACTCAATGGTGTTGCTCCACCACACTATGGTTCCCTGCCATGTGTTTGTTTAGCTGCGTGGAAGAAAAAGCACCGTTGACTTCATGCACATGCAACTTCTGTGAAGTGAAGGCGCCCAAAGAACTGATAGGAATGGGTACAGATTTATGGTTGGAATGGCCATGGATCTGAGCTGCATAAGAAGAATCTATGGTGTTGTGAGTTGTGTGGTTGTTTGTGCGTTGCTATGGATGGAATATTTGACTCGCCTTTCATAAATTTGATTGAACACAAGGAAGGAGACATGCAAAGCTGGATGAGGTTGGTTGGTATGATGCACCCCTTGCTCAAGAGGCAGGTGCAGAAGAAGGTTGTAGTCGAAGAAGAGCCCATGATATGGATGGAATTTCATCTTCGATGGAAGAAAGAGTGAATTTAATTGCGTGTGTGAGGTCCGTTGCCTCTACATATACGACATAGATCTCATTGTGTAGGTCGTTATTGTAAAATTCATGGGGCTCTCCCTCAGGAAAACTGGGCTGAGTGAAGCCTTGACGATCTCTATAATGTTGGATGTTGCAGTGGTGTTAGAGAGCCATCCTGATGATGTGCTGTTATCCAGATAGACAGATTGTGTGTAGATATATAACAACGACTTATTTTCACTAGATCACATGTGTGTGTTAGTGGGGAGCCGCTTGGGTTGCCTCTATTGTTGCTTGCAGAAAGATTCCTTTGAAAGGTTTTGAAAGGTTTGATCTTTAGACCAGGAAGAAGAGACGCACCGGTGGAGGTCATTGACATAAGTTACCTAGACCTTGTTCAGGTGGAAGCATGTTCCACGTGTTTTGGTAGAAATCGCCATATATAAGGGTGGAATGGATTTCGACGGCTAGCGGCTATTACAGGAGTTGGAGGTGTTGCATCATGCTTTGTATTTCATTTGTGCAGCTGGAGATCATGTCGGGTTTGTTGTAGGTCCAAAACCCAGAGGTGTGGATCGGGAGCATCGAGATCTTCAACGATGAGGGCGAGTGTGGCGGTCCCTCTAGCAGTTTGTTCCATTGTAAGGAACTATGCCAAGGCCGTTGAGATATTGGTGGCTAGATATGGGATGCGATCCAAGAACTTGTATCTTGTGCATCTAGATGGCTTGAGGAGACCATGAAGGCGAGCGTAAGAACTAGCCATTAGTTCTTGTATTTGGAAGCTACCAGAGTCGCTGGTTAAAGGAGAGCCATTGTTGTTATAAGCTGCGTTGTTCAAACATTGTGCAACGAGAAGATAAAAGGCCTCATATAAAGGAGTGACAAATCACATTGTTCTTGATTTTTGATGGCATTCTCTCTGGACGCATTCCATGGAGGAGACTCAAGATTTCAAGCGATTTGTGGCAAATACACAGGGCCTCAAGCACAAGGGGTTCTGTGCTATATCATAGGAGCTTCAATAGAAGAGACGAGTCAAGTGAAGTTTGGACATACCAAGCATGGTTCGTTGGGATTTCTTCCTCTCAAGAAGGAGAGAATGGAGAATCGAAAAGGAGGCAGTAACAGTAATGGTAGTTGTCAAGTGAAAATATTTTATGGAGTTGTAATTTGAATTATTGCATGTAATTGGGCATACAGTTGTAAGACCTCATTTAGGCATGCGTACCCCTATTTTTCAATTGGTTAAGTCTGGACGAAGACTTAGGTGATAGGGGGTGGGTTACATGTCATGTTAGTTGCCCGTGGTTTTATGTCCATGTAATCACATGTAATGAAGCCTATTTAAAGGCTAGTTGTAACTACGTTATAAATGGGCCTAGAGGTGAGTGGTGAATGTTTACTTGTCTAACTTGGACGAATTTGGTCAAGGAGATGTTCATGTTAAGGTGGAGCTATGGGTCTCCATTGAAAGGTGCCTATAGGTGAATTTGAGTTAAGCTCACTTGGCTGGCTTTGTCTGTTTATGGTGAAGGTCTCGAAGACAGTGTTTGAGGTGGAGCACTGAAGGTGCTCATGATCACAACAAAAGAGTTGTTTGCAAAGCTCAAGTTATTCATTGTATGGCCTAATGGTACCTAGGCAATTGGTACAAGATGTTGATTTCTTCATGGTGAGCCGAGATTCACAAGATGTGGGAATAACCTTGGTATCCATTATCTTGGTGATTAAATTGTTGATAATATGCTTGTAGCGAGCACAAGCATGGTGACGATAAACGGGTTGGCTCAGTTGGCTTGGGCCTTCGAGATGAAGGATCTGGGAGCAACAAAACAATCTTGAGCATGGAATACATAGAGACGGGACTAAAGGTGAGGTTTGGTTATCACAACATGAGTGCGTGGAAAAGACACTCAGAAATTCGGTATGAATTTAACGTGAACCGATAAAATCTTTTTAGAATCTTTCTTCAGGTTTATGTCCAAGAGATGCGGAAGAAAAGGGTTACATGTCTCATGTATTGTATGTTGGTAAAATGTATAAGTTTGCGATGAGAAGATTAGATATTTCACTTGCAGGGAGTTGTCGGTGTTCACATGATAAATCCAGGTGGAATAGTGAAATGGGTGCTTCAGTTTTGAAAGCACTAATATCACCTATCTTTAGTTTGCGAGAAGGTGATGAATGGACAATGGCATGGTATCAGGTAAATTGTTTTCAAGGTGGAGAATGTTGAAACAGTGAAAACCAATTTCTAATTATGTTGGATATTGGCATCTTGTAGATCCCTATTATTTAGGTTTCGGTTCAAGCTAATCAGTCCAAGTTAAGGATGCAATTAATTCAATTAGTTTCATGTAACTGAGGAGAGAATTGTATAAATGTGAATGCCTCAGAGGCATCCAGGGAGTAAGGGGCTTCAAGTCCTCTCTGGGCTGCTGGTTGTAATCTCTTTTTAAGCAATAAGATGCTATTGCCATTGTCCCGTGGATGTTTCCCTCACCCTGAGGCTTTTACCATGTAAACCTGTGTCTCCTATGTGTGATTGTTATTTTGTGTTTGAGTTCATGTTTTCTCTATACTTGCTTATGCTTTCGCTGCACAACATTTACTACTAGCTTCATCTTAATAACACAAGAATGACATTACTTCCTTCTTTTGGCTACATATAACCAAATCCCTTTGCATCCTAACCTTATTAGTTCTAGAAAAGGAAATGCACAATAAAAGGCAACAAATTTAGTAAATTCTAGTCCTTTTTGAAATATGCAAACCCTTATTTTCTCAAACCCTAGAATACAACTTCAAATCAACACTCGTGAAATTGATAAATATCCCAAGAAAAATTTGTTTCTTTATTTAGAATTAAAGATGCTTGCAAAATATATCAGTGATAAAAATCATATGATTAAATGGAAAAAAAAATGTAATTTTAATAGATCATTAATAGAAATTATGTGATTAAATGGTCAAAAATATTGTAATTTTAAGAAATAACAAACTTTAATAAAAAAACAAAGCGTTGTTATACTAAAAATGGAATCATAATATTTAATTTCAATAATAAAAAAAAGACAAATTTTAGGCCAATAAACTACAATGTTTTCCAAAAACAAATAAAGCAAAGGAGCGAGTAATCTTATTATAACCATCATTGTGCTTAAGACATAACTTGTTAATAGATCATTAATAGAAATTATGTGATTAAATGGTCAAAAATATTGTAATTTTAAGAAATAACAAACTTTAATAAAAAAACAAAGCGTTGTTATACTAAAAATGGAATCATAATATTTAATTTCAATAATAAAAAAAAGACAAATTTTAGGCCAATAAACTACAATGTTTTCCAAAAACAAATAAAGCAAAGGAGCGAGTAATCTTATTATAACCATCATTGTGCTTAAGACATAACTTGTTAAACTATTTTGCAAGCAAATCATATTTCTAAAAATTAATATAATTTATTATGGATAATAATCCATTTATTTCTCATTATTACTTTTAAAATTAAGGTAGAACATCAATTCATTAATGCAAGGTGTTTATCATTAAAAACAACTAAAAACAATTTTACAATTAAAAAATAAAAATAAAAAACTTTTATGGCAATTTAATAGCACTTAAAATAAGAAGCATTAGGGTATAAAGTGTTTGAATGGTTATTATATAAATTGAAATCTTTTTTATAACAATTTAATAACACTTAAAAAAAGAAGAAGCAAGAAGCAAGTAGGTATAAAGTATTCCAATGGTTATTATATAAATTGAACTTTATTTAATTTATTATTTTGATATGAAAGTGAGGGTGGGGGAATATTAGATAAAATATTAGGGTGGGGACTATTAAATAAAATGTATTATATTTTATCTAATATTCCTCCACCCCCATCTTAATATTTCCCCACCCACATACTCATAGTGGGGGTAGAATATTAGAAAAAATTAATTACATTTTATCTAATATTTCCCCACCCCCACCTTAATATTTCCCCACCCACATCCTCATAGTGGGGGTGGGGGAAAATGTATTCTCCACCCCCACCCTCATATATGATGGTGGGGGTAAGGGTGGGGGTGGGGGAAATATTATATAAAATGTAATATGAGGGTGAGGGTGAGGGTGGGGGAAATATTAGATAAAATGTAATACATTTTATTTAATATTTCCCATTTTGATTTAGGTAAAATTGTAGGAATGTTTCTTAAGAGATTTGAATAATTAGACTTAGAAAATGGAAATGAGACCAACTCCTCATAGGTGAGGCGGGCTACGCCCAAAGGCAACCTAAGAAATTCCACACCTTCATATTAATCAGTCATGAATATAAATAAATACATCAGGTAGGGAGTTAGAACAAACTCCTAGGAAATATGATCTAAGTCCTAAATACGAACACAATCAAAACTGCCTAACTAATACATTCTCCATTATTTCTCCAACACTCCCCCTTAATGGAGAAATGGATTGTCAACAATACTAATTCCTAACATAAGTAACATGCTTGTTGGTATTAGTCTCATCTAGGCTTACAACTTGACTCTAACAATTTCATCTTGACCTTTCTTATTGTCAGATAGTGATGGAAATGGAGCTTATTCCTTGGCTTATTGCTCCAAATATGTTTCATCTTGACTTTGTTCTGCTTCTCTGTCATATTGGCTTTGTTCTTCTTCATTTTGGATCTTGGCAGCTGACTATTGTTCTTTGTCCTCAACACTTCTGCAAGTACTTGGAAGCGTTTTTTTTTAATGCTTGCAAATTCTTCTAACTTCTCATAAGTGGGTTGCTGCCCTTTCTGGATACAATCATCAATGTCATGCTCAATGTATTGTTGCAACATCACTTCATAATAATACTTGATTTCTTTTGGGCTCCACACCATAAAAATTGACTCAATATTTTCTTCCTCAATTTCATCATTTTCCTCCATTTTTTATTCATAATCAGTCACCACTGAAAATGAATTGTCGTCTTGTAAACCTGCACACTCAAAAACATTGTAACAAACATATGAAAAATCATAGGAAGAACCATACTGGTTCTTTTCACTTTGCTCTTCTAAGAGAGCTTTCCTTTCTTCATCTTTCTTCCCTATTATAGTTTCATCCACCTGATCTGTAAGCAGGGTTACTTTTCCACTTAACAAATCATCTATGAGTTTCTTCTCCTGCAACATATGGAACCAACACTCACTTGAAAAGTTTCCATCATCATATTTAACTAAATTTGTCAAAGATTCACACATTCATCTCCATTATCAATCTCAGTTGAATTCACCAAATCACTAAATGTTATTTTACTGTCATCTACATACATACTTTCTTCATTAATCATTGCAACTTCAATAATGTCATTTTCAGTCTCTGTTCCAATTACGAGACTGTCAACACAATCACCATTTTCAACAACAATACCTTCATCAAATTCAGCATTCTCACTCCACTTCTTTATTTCAAGAATATCCCAAAATATTTTTGCACTGGGTATTTCACCAAATTCATGCAAAATACTAGAAAAAATGTTTTCATCCACTGCTGATATAATAAGTTGTAATGTTATTGCACCTCTTCTCTTATCATATAAATTGGCACAACCTTCATGATCATAATGCAATAAATCTACTAACCGTAGTGATTTTTTCATTTCAGTTTCCCAAGGTTCATAATTTATACGTGAGAAGAATGGAAAATTTGGCATCACTATTTCATACAATTCATCAAGTCCGTCATTGATCGGATCTAGTTCTGCATTATATTGGTCAAACACGGGCTGGTCAAACACTACTTCTTCAGCTAGAAACACATCATACTGATTTGCAGAATATAATAACTCTTCTTGTTGATTCTTTCTCTGCATCTGTTTCAACTCTCTCCGGAGCTTTTTCAATCTTCTTTGATGACCCAATCCTTCACATTGATTCTTCTTACAACAACAATGACCTTTCCACACACGCAAACTCCTTTACAACGCAATGTCTCCTTTTCCAATAATGGTTTTCACTGTCCTTTTGTTCATTATGGATTGCACACCAGTATGAAGGTGAGTTATTCCTCCACGCAGGTAGCTTTAGCATTGGGATCTTGTACCTCTGTCAGCCCTCAAGTCCTCACACCTTGCGTATTACACCACATTAAAACATTCCTCTAGTGACTACTGCAAATAATAGAGGGAGGTTCTCTTCCAGTCTTGGGGTGTTTACCTGTTGGAATATGTGCTTTTGGATGGTGGAGGATTTCCCTCTTCCATCGAGCGATTGCTATTTCTTAACCACACGAGTCCTTCAATGAACCTGCAAACAACTGCATATCTCTTGGTTTTGAAACCCACGAAATTAAAATCAGTGGGTTTGTTCTTGCCCCTTCTCTCTTATATGTGGCTTACTTGGGTCTGCTTGAAAAACCCAAATCACGATCTGTCGTGAGCTGCGAGCTTCTTGCAGGCTATGACCTCCTCTCTGGCTCTACAGAATCTCTCTAACCTCGCGCTTTCGACCTTCTCTCTGGCACTGCAGATCTTTAGAAATGGTAACCCTCGGCAATTTGGGTGCACCTCTTACCTCCACTTCTAGACGCGCATGAGAAAAAAGGGGGTGTGTCAGTCGAGGCCTTTAAGTAGACATTCACCAATAACAGTGGTAGATCTCCCTCTAACAACACGATCTCTTGAGTTTCTTTTAACCCATCGTTGTTGGTGGCTCCAATCTCTTTTTTCACTGGATGGAGGCGGCTCAAACCTTCTCTCACAGGGCGATGGAGTGTGCACAAATCTGATGACAGTTCTGGAGATGACGACTTCTCTAGACACCACGAACCGTATGGGATAATCTTTCATCTCTCCATGCAAATGATCGTACTCCACGTAGGATAGCACTTCGACCACTCTTCAAGCTTAGTGGAAGAATCCTCCACACTTTAGCTAATAACCACTTCACTTCAGATTGAGTGGTGAGGTGACAAGCGCCCAACAAATCAACACAATAAATTGAGCAATTGTTTATGTCTCATGTGGATTACTCGTGGAGACTGCACACTAGAGTGGACAAGGCTATAGATTGGTTCTCCATCGCAGTGCTTGGAAGGGCTATCCAAGCCGTCTATCACTCCAATGATAGTCACAGATCACCTTCTCATTGGGTTCAAAAAAGGGGTCGAACACTCTTGAAGAAAATAATAGATTAACCATTGTTGTACACTAATTTTCAGTCAGCGGATCCTAGATCACGATACCACGTATATGCAAAGGTTGCTATATCCTTCTCTTCAAATGATGGTTGCTATATGCAGTGACTACTGTAGCTCAGTTCAACACGTTATCACATAAATCACCCTCACAACAACCTCTACAGCAAACAAGAAGCAACCCTATGTTTTCGTTCACAGAGGCGCTGAATCACTCGTGCACTCTCCTCCTCGTTGAATTAGGGATCGAATCTCATTCAAACGTCAGTCCCAACGATCCGATCTCCTCCATAATAGCAACAAAAGTCGTGATACCTCCTTGCAGGTGCACAATACTCCAACATGTGATCTCCTCCACGAAGATGTGACGATGTCTCTCTTCTTTCCACAGCAACAACAACACTCTATCCACAGGACTGTATTCAAGGCTCTGATACCAAATTAGAAAATGGAAATGAGACCAAATCCTCACAAGTGAAGCAGGCTATGCCCGAAGGTAGTCTAAGAAATGCCACACCTTCATATTATCAATCATGAATATAAAGAAATACATCAAGTAGGGAGTTAGAACAAACTCCTAGGAAATAAGATCTAAGTCATAAATACAAACACAATCTGAACTGCCTAACTAATACATTCTCCATTATTTCTCCAACAATTAGAAACTTCCTTATTTAAAATATTAATAGAAATTTGAATAAATATTCTAATTAAATTATATATTTTAATTAATGTTATTTTTTTATTTATATACCTTGGATGGGGTGACACATTGCACCTATGTGCCACGTCCCACAGGGCCTGGCCAAGCCATAAATAAGGCTGGTCGGCTCCCTCGACATTAAGAATGGGAGCCAGCCATTACTGCAAGCCCACAGCCATTAGACCCTTCACTCGCGCGAACAGTCAGGTGGCCATTGAATTCATTGCTCGGGAGGCGGTTATGGAGGTCATCACGTCGCACCCTCTGGTTCTTATCTACCTCTGCATCTGCATATGCTCTCCTCATTTCGTTTTTGGCTTACACTAGGCCAACAATCTGGAGCTTGGGAGCAACCTCTACTGCATCCACCGAGGATTATCCATTTGCTTCGTCCTCACGATGCCCAGGGATCGGGGGAATCTGCGTCGCAGTCTAGCCTGGTACACCCTGGCTGCAAGGCAGAAACGACTACAAAAATTGGAGCAAGCACTTCCAATTCCTCACACCCAAAAAGCTTGACTAAGTAGTGATGATAGAGACCCAATGGTCTGGCAGCCTGATGTTTTTTTGGTGGAGGAGGTCATCCTGGAAGAGGCAATTTAGCTCCCTCTGGGGAATTCTCCCTTCACGGTACGAGAGCCTCCAATTACTCTTCCTTGGAATGAAATTCGGGAAGACACAGGGATAAACAACATAGCTTCACTTGTGGAGGACTTCCCCATTTGTTACATTGAGGAGGAAATCCCAGACGAGTACCTCCAAATGGCCAATAATGACTTACTCTTGGCAGAGCTTGCTCCACTCACAGTCTCAGGATGCGCACCAAGGAGCATAAGGACGATAGAAGAAGGTGGGGATGGGGAGTGAAGCACGACAACGGGCCACTTGGAGGACGTGATGGAGGGAACGTGGACTGCAGCAAGGGATGGACACCAGGAGGACGCGTTATATGGGCACACAGTGAAGGAGGGTGGCAGAGTCCTTGTGCCACCTCTCATTCCGACACCCTCAGTTCAGAGACGTGTCCCTACGCCCTTCTTCCACTCGGACCAGCTCGATTTGGTGCTTGATTTGAGGCGCTAGATGGCAGACCAAGCCTACCGTAGCACACTCATCAGTCAACGCATGGACATGCTCTATGAGGCCTTCTCTGACGCGCTAGCAAACCAGAAGTGTCTGATGTGTGCGAGACTCTACGCCTTGCCAGCTTGGAACGGGATGCCCAGTGACGACCCCAACAATGACGACCTAAACGGCTAATAGCGTGACTCGATCTGCCCTCTGGTTTTGGTTAGTTGCTCAGCTTCAGTTGGGGGTTATGCCTATTAACTCCTTTTTTATGTTTAGTTTCTTTTTAGTTTCATTTGTCATGGACTATCCTGCAGACTCTAGACCGCTAGTTGTCTTGGTTTCCTCCGGGCAGGACAAATGGCGGTCCACCGATTTCGACAATAATCATCCAGGGCTCTCAACTGTTTTGATTTCCATTTTTAGCGAAACAACTGACAGCCCAAAAACAACTGTATATTTTGTTATGATATAATATAAAGGATCCACTCTCTCATTTTTACTTTAATATATATATATATATATATATATATATATATATATAT
>JASDQU010310028.1:6674-22155 GCA_032191745.1 Picea mariana | reverse complement strand
TTAAATTATATATTTTAATTAATGTAAATTTTTATTTATATAAATATTCTAATTAAATTATATATTTTAATTAATACTAATTTTTTATTTATATAATTTTATTTATTTTCATTACTTTATACCTCTTTTAGTGGAAGAAATTTGAATAATTAAAACCTTCTTCATTAAAATGAAAAGGATTAAAAATAATTTGAATAATATTCTAGCTAAATTATATATTTTAATTAATATTAATTTATAATTTTATAATTTTAATTTATTATCATTACTTTATATTACGTTCCATTTCAACATCACTTTCAATTAAATTTGAATGCATCAAGCACATTGAAGTTAAGACTCAATTGTTTTTAAGACTTTCAAACACGCGAAATGGATTTTATGTAAATAGTGACCATTGAAATTACTATTTAAGTTGATCCATGCTATTTCAAAATACAAACATATCATTTAATCCATTATAAAAGCTTGCATATGATATAAAAAAAAAAAGTGGTAAGCCAAGGAACTTTTCAAGTACAACCTCATTGTTTAGCCAAATTCAAATAAACACTTTTATCATAATATGGAATTTGAATGAAAATCACTACACCAAGTTTTTCCTTTCATCTTCATTTAAAAAACCTATACAACAAAGTTGTCAAACTTGTGGCTTTTCATATTTTTGTTATATAAATAATCAATATAATATTATTAATATTTTCTATGTTTTGGAATTCTAATTTCAATCTTATTAGTTTAATGTAATGTTGTGTATTTTGATTGCATAAAATGAATAAAAAAAAAAATCTAGTCCCTCTTGAAATATGCAAACTAGTAAGTTTGTAAATGATTTTTCAAATCAATGGAATTTATTTTCATTTTCTAAACCCTAGAATATAACTTCCAATCGACATCCACATAAATTAATTTAACTTTGTAAATAATTTTTCAAATCAATGGAATTCATTTTCATTTTCTAAACCCTAGAATACAACTTCCAATCGACATCCACATAAATTAGTTTATGGTTTTGTCAAAGAAAGCTTTGTATCCATATTTAAAATTAAAGATCCCTCCCAACAATGATAATAGATTAGTAATAAAGATCATGTGATCAAATGACCAACAATATTGTAATTTTAAGAAATAACAAACATCAAACAAAGAGTAAAGATTTTTTATACTAAAAATGGAACGATAGAACTAGAAAGTTGTTGAAAGGCAAATAGAACCCAAATTTGATTAATGATTGAATAAAAGTTCTTATTAGTAAAAATCCAATAAATTTAACAAAAATAAACTCTATTTAAGTAATAATAACCTAAAATATGTTAAAATGAAATGATGACAATTAAATCGATGCATGGCAAGTGCTTACAAGTGTAATGAGTCACTTGCAAAGGAAGAAAACAAAGATTTGAGAAAAAAAATATTGAGTAGACAAAACTATCTAAATTTTGGCTAAATTAACCTAAAAACCCACGGGATCCATATATTTTTAGGTTAGTTTTGGCTAAATTAACCTAAAAATATTGGATCCATAGCTCTCATCCCCCATGCCTCAACCCGAGCTCAAGAACAAGGAGACATAATCTTTGTAGCATTAATACTCGGAACAAAATTTTTGAAATTGTGTGGGATTCTTAAGAAAATTAGGGAGAAGGCAACATAATTTTTATTATCATCAAACTTATGCATTAGGGATTATGCTCTAACATCCCACTCTTTCATGCATTTTCACATGGGTTGAGAGATAAAGGGAACAATCAATATCCTCAATAAAAATTAACATACTTGGTGGCGATGAGTAATTTCATCTAGATTGATGTTTCTATGGATCTTGAGAAGCTCCAAATCGTAAACATCTTAGCTTAAATAACAAAAAATGGATGCCATTATGCTAGATTGTCATGTCCCTAGAGGCCTATAATGTAAGTAGGATCTCTTCATTGCTTGTATAGTATGATGATAGAATTATCACTCGTCAATAAAGGCCATTTTTTTCTTTTATAATGGAATTTAAAATGAACAAGACTCCAATGGTTAAGAAGGATTAGGGTATATTCAAAATATTAATGTAATATACATTGCTCATGCATCATATGGATACATAGATTATAACCTCAGGCTTATATTGGTGTTCATAAAACATGTTTGCATCTAAAGTTTTATATTGTGATTTTTAACACTTAGAAATTCCTCCAAAGACATCATGACTCAATGGTTATGAATTATTATTATTATTATTATTATTATTAATGTATATATAATAATAATAATCTATTTTTAAGGTCACGGCCAAGCCGACACACCAAATTGGTGTATGAGACCCCCTTGTTTGTGGGACAAGGGACCCCCCTTCGCCCAACGATTTGACTGGTAAAGTCTATGAATATTATAACCCAAAAAAATGTTATATTTGAAATTACAATGTATGATTATTATTACTTTTTATTGAAATTTACTTATCTATTTGGTTGTTCGTTAAATTTTAACATTTTAAATAATTAAAAGAACAATATTTTATTTAGAATATTTTTTTGAAGTGTGTACCTCTAATCTACTCTTGTCAATTTTGAAGTCCAACAACCTTTTCAACTTTTTATCACGAAAGAGTTGAATAAATATATATCCTTTCAACTTGAAATTAAAAATAACACTTCAGATTTGATGAATGATGAAAAAATCTAATAAAAATTTTAATTTAATGAAAATAAAAATAGAAAATAAATAGTAATGAAAAACAAAATAAGCACCAAATATTTTGTAATAATAGATTCAATTTTAAGTAATTAAATATTTTGGTATACAAATTTAAACTAATAAATTTAATTTTAAGCAATTAAATATCTTGATATACACATTTAAACTATTAAAATAATAAACAAATTCATCAAATTAAAGCTTTTTAATATTATGTAAAAGAAAGAAATACCCATGTAGAATAACAAACAAATTCATCAAATTAAATCTTTTAATATTATGAAAAAAAAACAATACCAATAGAGCAAAAGGGGTACGTTCTCAACAAGAGTGGCATAAGTAGTCATTTTGCATCAGAAGTAAAGCTTTTAGCCCCCGTCCAACCAAGGAGGGCTAAAAGTTTGGTCTTAAATCAACTTATTCCTACTAGAAATTTATTTAAAAAGAATTAAAAAAAACCAACAATTATCTTTTTTTTTTTTATTATTATGTCGAAAGGTATACACTTATTGATAATGGGCACATTTAATAGATTTTTAGTTCTTAATACGTTTTTTATGGACGAGATTAAATATGCCTAGAATATTCTTAGTCGTCATAATAAATGAATGGCTCTGATTTCATCCATTAACTTCCGAGCTATAAAAACATCCGTTTATATGTTTACTTTTGTACATTTACCTAATAGTGTTTAAAAATTATTGTATTCACTAACTTATTGCCACTTATTACTATTAAAAAATTTAACAACAGTAAACCACCTTTCAAAAATCACTAGCCACGAATTAGCAATTGTGCTAGTATATATAAATGATGAAACACATTACAAAACTGAACAGCATACAACTACTACATTTCATCCTTGCCATCCATCTCAAGATAGTAGTATATTCTTTATCATCGGAAATAATATGGCCCCGCTTAATTGAAGAAATATAAAATTTTATAAGTTTTGAACACAAATTAATATTTAAAAATATTTGATATTTTTTAAATTAAAATTAATTTTATTTATAAATATTTTGTAAATAATTAAATTATTTAATCTTGATAGAAAAGGTTGTGATAATAAATAATAATATTGGATTCATTGAATTTGATATTAAAATGAGTATAGTTTAAATTATTTAACTATTTATTAGAGGGTTTGTCTTTTTATGATAAGAGAAAATTAAGATATTATGAAAATTTTAGGCTAAAGATTCTATGAAATGAAGATTTTTTCTTGGGATATTTACTCGAAATCCTACAAGTAGATTTAAGTGATTATTTCTGTAAAATCGTAGTGCCTTTTTCTACATGATGAATCTATTTCTACATTTATAAATGGATTTTGAACAACAAAAAATAGTGATTCTTGTAAATTTATATCCTCCACCAAAAAAACCATTTAGTAGAACAACTAGCCAACACCATTATTAAACATTCAAAGACATTTTCTATAGCTTTTATATGATGGAGGTGTGTAATTCTTTCCATTCTAAACATGCAGTTTACATGTGGTATTTAAAAAGTATATTAATAAAAAAATTCCAATGTCCACCATTAATAAAACATTTCGATCTCTCCTTAACAAAATAATTTTATATAACCTAAATTTATGTATAAAGAGATAGAGAAATAAAGTAATTGAAAGTAAAATTTCTCATATATAAGTGTTGAAATGTGTCATTATGTCAATGCTTAATATGAAGTTGATAGTGACATTATTTTTTTTTAAATGACTGTAATAAATAAAATATTTCAATATCGACATTAAGTAATATATATATATATATATATATATATATATATATATATATATATATATATATACAACCCACTATGAGGAAATTTGTGTAATTTCCTCTATGTTAAACATGGAGTTGGAAGGTGGTAGGTGTATATATATATGAGAGAGATAAAGTAATTGAAAGTCAAACATTTTTTATTCCATCAAATATATAAACCAATTGAAATATATAACCCAATTGAGAGTAAAGAAAAATTATGAATAAAACATTTCAGTTGTGTGTTTTGTTCACTATGAGGGAAACAATATGGAGTTGACAGGTTGTATATATGTATCTTTAATTTTAGATCTAAAATGCAGTGAGAGGGATCAAATAAGTGATTTATCAAGTGATTTGATTCCTCTTTGCATGATAAAGCAGTAGTTAAGATGGATCTACCATAGTAAAAAGGTTATCCAATTTAAAATACTAAAAGTATATATTTGTTTTAACTAGTGTAAAGAAGAAAATCAACATTATTAAAATAAAAACAAACTCCCATAATAAAATATGTTATTGGACAATTCTTAAAGCACTAGGGGTTCAAAGATTTTGTATCTTTGTCAAAGAGGGAAAACATTTTTTCTTATAATGTTATATATACATGCACATTAATTTCAATTTCAAAATATTTGTTATAATATTAACCTCCCTAATTTTTTAACTTAACAAATTTTCTTAAAACTTTTTAAACATAAAATAAAATTCTAAAACTAATCAAATATTTCCTTACCTTATTTAAGGTTTAAGAATAAATCAATATTAATCTCAATAAATATAAATAACCATTATCATCATAGTTATCACCATAATTAAATAAACTTCTACTTGACATTGAAAAATCATTTAATAATAATAGTAATAATAATAATCTATTTCTAAGGTCACGGCCAAGCCAACACACCAAATTGGTGTATGAGACCCCCTTGTTTGTGGGACAAGGGGCCGATATTTGATTGGTAAAGTCTACAAAGGTATACATACCCTACACCCCTCTGGATTTTAAGAGAAAACACATGTTCTTAACCATTAGACCCACTTAGACTGTATATCCCTACTTTACAATATGATATGAGTGAATCAATCTTCTCAAACACACAGATTGAATATATATATATATATATATATATATATATATATATATATATGATTAGGGAAGATCAATTCTGTATGCCAAACTTTAACTTTAAATGTACTCTGAATTCCTACATAACCATATAGTGTTTGCATTTATTTTTATTTGCACAGAGACTTACTGTCCATACTGAAACATATTTCTGTCTCTTTGATACAGTGTTTTATAATTAAATTTTATGGCCTTATATTATTTGAATATGTTTTATCTGCATAACAATGCATTGTGCACATCAGAGGAAGAGGTGTCTAAGGAATTAGTGGATTTAATTAACTATGGAAGCTCAAAATCATTGGAACAGTTTAATCATCTTTTACTAGAAAGTTATTATTTAATAAAATTTGGTAATGGAAAATCGTGATTTCAACTATGAAATTTTATGATTTTGCAAATTCACATAGATTTATAGGCATCATTTTCATTGAAATAGCTTTATACTATACTGAAATTATAGGCATCATTTTCATTGAAATAACTTTATATTAAAATTTTCAGTTACTAAAACTTGTAATTCCAATATTTCAAAAAAAAAACATGCCACAATTATAACCAAAACTAGCAAGAAACTAAGGGTTGTTTGCAAAAGATTAGCTTCTCCAATATATTTTCATTTATTATTTTAAAGGTTGTTTGCAAAACATTAGCTTTATCCAAAATATTTTCATTTATTACCTTTAAATTAATTCAATTGCAAAATAATTGCTTATGGTTAAGGTATAACTTTTTTGGTCTTGGAGGATGATTGGTTAAAATTTAAGTAATTTTGCAAATTCTGACTATACACAGATTCATAAACACCATTCTCATTGGAATAACTTTTACTGGAATTTCAGTGAGTAAAACTTATAATTCCAATATTTAGTAAAAAATCATATCACAATTATACCAAAACAAAAAGAGCAAGAAGTTGTTGTTTGTAAAGTTAGCTTTTTCCAAAATATTTTCATTTATTACTCAAATTAATTTTTTGGTTTAAATTTTTTGGTCTTGGAGTATGATTGACTAAGAGTTAGTCTTATTGGAACTTAAAAAACAGGATAACTAGGAAATCATGGTTAGTCCTCAAAACTTCATGGCATTATTAAGCCTGCTTTCTACAACTTAATATGAGAGATATAATGTGTAATTCTTTTTGTTTTTAAAATAAAGTTAAAACATGACATATATATAAAGAATCAATTTTAAGAATCAATGTAAATCAATCTTAACTCTGGATCTGTCATCGATTAGAAGGGATCAACTCTCTTGAGGTGATTTTTTTTTTTTTTTTTTTTAATTTAAAAAACTTGAATAAATGTTTGCACCTCAAGAAATTTGATTCCTTTTAAAACACAAATCCTGAAATAAAATGGATCTACACTAATACTAAACCTTTACCTAAATTTCTCAAACCTAAAATGCCCGTGAAATATAAAAATAACCAATCCAAACACCAACACTAATCAAAGAAAGGAAAAAAACATTCATGAGATCTATTTGACACACCATACAGTTCTCAAAATAAACCATTCATCAGATCTATTTGACACAGCATACCATTCTCATTTTTGGAAACAAAAAAAAAACAGTCACCTCTTGAGCCTTTTGAGCATCCGCCAAAGCCAGCATATGATCTTCCATATTATCACTGAACTGCCACAGATGAATATGCTGAATCCCAATCCCAGAGAAGAGAACTCCATCGAATTCTGGCCGACCAAAAACCCAAATGGAAAATGTACAGTTTCTGCCCTTGACATGTATAATTACAAAATATCACAGGCCTGCTTTGCATCTCTAATGGCCTTTTTCTTTTACTTTATTCCTCCATTTTCCGAGTCCTTCCATTCTTAATTTATTTATTATTTATTTAATATTCACTGTTTTAAGTTTTAACTCTCGTACTCACCTCCTAATCTTTAGGATTTCCTTTATTACTCACGTCCTAATCTTCAAATTTTCTTTATCGATCTCTTTACTCAATTCTTATTCTTTTAAATTTTCCATCATCTTCATTTTTCTCTTTTCCTTTTCCTTTTCGATCTTTTCTTTATTCTTTCTTCATTGTTAAGTCAATCACATACACCTAATTGTTTAGTTCTATTATTCATAGATAATTCATATTCATATTAATTCCTCCCCTCCTTTTATTTGAATACACACCCTTCATTTTTTTATTTTTTTTTTCTCTTAATCTACCTCTTATCATTTTTCTTACTTTACAAATCCTGTACTCCCTTTTAATAGTGTTATTTTTCCTTCCCTATATATGATACTTTCTTTAGGTTATTTCATCATCGCATGATGTTACTTTCTTTTTTTTATCTGTTATGGTTTATATAATGACTTCTATGTAATGGAAAGTTTCCTTTGATTCAATTGAATATAAAAAAAAAAAAATTATTTCTCCAAGGAAAAAAAAATCATATATTTATTTTTTAAACATTTAGGTTTTTTTTTTTTAATTTTAATTTTGAATTAGCTAAAAGTAAAGTATTATATGATTTTTTAAATCTAGTTTTAGCCAGTGATATTACATCTACAACTTTAAGTAAAAAACAAATTCTAAAAGATTTATAATGACATTTCACATTACTTTATGAGGTTGTGTCATCTCTTTGTCTGTCATGAAAATTATCGTCTAAAAGATATCATGAGGTTATATCTCTTTGTTTGTCATGAAAATCGTTGTCTAAAATATATCATGTGGTTATATCTCTTTTTCTGTCATGAAAATTGTTGTCTAAAAGATATCATGTTGCAGTGTTGTTGATCGAGATTATATTGAGAACGACATGCAGACATAGATATAACAAGGAAACACACAAAGATATTGCAAGAAACATAGTAATACAATTAAACACATATTCTATTAATCATTGTCTGGAATGCAAAAGATAGTAAAATGCAAAGCACACAAGCTAGCTAGAATGGTGGTAGCTTATCTCTGAAGAGAGAGAGATATGATGACTATGCTCATTCACAAGAAGTTGATTACAAATAGGTCGAAAATTGTTTTTAACATAAAGCAACAATGAGAAAACCCTAAACATCCAAAACCCTAACCTCAGAATATGAAATGCCAAAAGGTTTGTGAGCCCCGATGTGGTTAATTGATACGTCAAATTCTCAAGGGCACAACTTTTGCATATGATCTCCATTTTGGGTGCTCAATACCACATCGAAAAGGTCTAGTCGAGGAGTACACATTTTGTTCAACCTATCATCTACCTTTAGCCACTTGTTAGGTGTTGTCGAGCTAAAAAAACATTATTTAGGCCCTCAAAATGACCCTAGAAGTTTGGGACCCGAAAAAACTACCAAGATGTGGAACCATTCTGAATTAGTGGAACATGTGGGTGGCCAGTAGTATCCACCTGGATCAATCCTCCCCCCTTAGAAAGCAATGGTCCCCATTGCGTCAAGTTCCTCCATCAAAAGGGGGAACTTCTACTGAATTTGACTCATGGTGAGCCACTTGCCCTAGTGAAGAGGCTTCACTCCTTTGATGACCCGATAGAGTTAGGATGTTCTACTAGTGGGTGCCCTTCATCTTGGTGTCCATGATATGATCTACTATCACATGTACAATGTAATAAGGATTGAGTTATGTAGGGGCCAAGTGCTCGGTCACATCTGAAGTGTCTATGAGAGGTGAAAAATAAGGTCAAAGCAGTTCTACATTAAATAACAGGTGCAAGCAAAGGAAAGGGGGAATACTTGATTCAAAATCATTCTCACCCATGACCTTGGTGATGGTGTAAGGCTCGTATTAGATTGGGAGGAGCTTTCGATGGGGTCTTGTAAGGTGCTCTTTCTGTAAATGCAACCATACCTTATCTCCCATGTGAAACTTGTGTGGTACCCATTTTTTATCGTAGCGCTACTTGTACTTGGCATTGGCTTTCTGCAAAATATTATGAGCTTATTGTTGGATGTGATGGATTCTCTCAACAAATTTCGCTGCTCGATTAGCCTCGGTCTGAGCATGGGAGAACTCTTCATGTGAAACTGCAATGTGCAGAGCTACGCCAATGGGGGGAAATGGATGGAACCCCAAGCACACCTAAAAAGGTTTATGGCCAATAGAGTTGTGGACCGCTTTGTTGTAGCTATTCTGAACATAAGGAAGGCTCTCATCCCATGTGCGTGGATGTTTGGTATTGTACATCCTTAAGATATGGACAATCATCTTATTGACTAACTTTGTTTTCCCATCAATCTATGAATGGAAGGCAGTCAATTTGGTTAGCTTGGTGTCCTTCATCGACCATAGGATGGACCAAAAAGTACTTAGGAACCTACTATCTCGATCTGAAATAATGGTCTGTGGGAGCCCAAAATGAACCCAAACACATTCAAGGAAGAGCTTAGTGGTGGCCTTGGTTGTGATGCTCTTCTTGTAGGGTGAAAAAATTTTCATCTAATTTAGAGAATCGATCAATGACCATGAAGACATAGTCATTACCATGTTTGCTTGAAGGAAAACTAGACATGTAATCCATTGAGATGGACTCCCAAGGTCTATTTGGAGTAGGCAAAGGGGTGTATAACCCCTATTTCTTGATGGCGAGTTTAGAAATGGTGCAAGCATTGCAAGATCTGATGTACTTACAAACATCTTGTCGAAGCTTCAACCAATAAAAATGCTTTTTCAGTTTCTATGTAAAGAGACCTCGTGTAGAGGTGTTGGCGGTTACAGTGACCTTTTGTTCACCTTCCGACCAGATCATAAAGAGGACAAATCTCCTAGTCTAAGAGACCCCCTTTTTGCAGTTCTTCAGGGAGATCAAAGAGACCACTATAGTTAGGACTGCCCCTCGTACCCTGTAAAGTTGACCTCCCAAAGTAATAATGACACTATGCGGCCTACATTCATAAACATCATGACGCTTCCACATATATGGTTTCCCTAAAATAACATCACAAACTTCGAGGGGGGAAACATCACACAATACCTCGTCTTTGAAGGGTTTGATGTCGTAGTGTAATCGATATTCCTAGTTGACGTGGATGTCTTGTCCCTGGCTAAGCCAACCAATGGTGTATGTATGAGGATGTGGCATTGTTGTTAGGTTCAACCTATTGACGACCTCTATTGAAATTAGGTATTTATGGATACCATTTTCAACAATGAATTGGAAGGGGCTCCTCTTCACCCACATTTGTGAGTGGAAGAGGCGCTCCCTTTCTTCAAGCTCCTTTGGTTCCTCTGGCTAGACTTTTGTGGTAGTGATGGTAACACTAGGTTTTGTGTCAATGATATGTTTCCCCTTGTCCAATTCTAAGTCATAGTCTAAGTCGACATCCGACTTTAAGGCTTTCATCTCAACCAACAATGACTATTTGGAGTGACATTCATCAGTGTTGTGCCAAGGGATTTTGTGGAACTCGGACCACTTTCCAATGTCCTTCTTCAAATTCATGTTACCCTTCTTTTCTTGTGGCTTGGACTGGTTTTCCTAGGGTTGACCATCCTTTCTCCATCCTTTTCTTTTGGAGTTAGGACCACCTTTACCATGCTTCTGTTGTGATGGGTTTGCAGAACTGAAATCCCATTTATTCTTTTGCTTGAACTTTTGTTTGATCTTGAGAGCATATTGGTAGGCGGATCCTAGTGAGAAGATGTCCAAGAACTCCATATATGATTGGTTGTAACTATGTAGGCCATTCCAGTACTTTAGGACCAAGTGCCACTTAGAGTATTTAATACTGATCTTTTTGCACAGGGTATGGAAGATGTTGGTGTACTCTGGCACTGTCTAGCCTTTCTCCTAATGCAAAGTTTTCCATCTCGTGTGATAGTCATCATAGTTTACAAAAGGGTAGTATTTCTCCTTGAGGGCATCAACAAAAGTCTCCCAAGTTGGTCCTGACCCAAAAATTGCAGAATTATCTTCGACATTTTTCTCATAGTAAGTCTCCCACCAATCTCTGACATGGGGAAATAATTTAAGGAGCGTGAAGGTGATTTTTTCACTGTTGGAAAAATTTTGGACAGAGAAATAACCCTCTAGCAGGATTAATCATTTTTCCAAAGCATTGACGTCTATCTAGGATTCAAATAAATGAATGTCAAATTTAACTTCTATCGTAAAGGGTGTCGCACCTCTAAAGTGACTACTAGTTGAAGGTGTCTTTGTTGTTGTTGGCAATCATCAAAGGATCTGGGAGAAATTATCCAACATCTCGTTCCTCTGTTGTGCAAGGGCTTCATGCTCCATCGTCCCTCTTTTCTTCTTCCATAGGAGGTTGCTTGGGATGATGAGAGCGGTTGTCCTCAAGAGAAACTAGCTCGAGACCCAAATCTCTATACCCTAACCTTGTCAAGGACATGCACTAAGAATGATAAGGAACAGATTTCTCTAATACCACTAATATAGATTATATTGAGAATGACATGAAGGTAGAGATATAACAAGGAAACACAGAGAGATATTGCAAGAAACACATTAATACAGTTAAACTTAGATTCTATTAATGACTGTCTATAATACAAAACACTGTAAAATGCAAAGCACACAAGTTAGCTAGAATGGCGGTAGCTTATCTTTAAAGATAGAGATGTGGCGACTATGTTGATTCATAAGAATTTGATTACAAAGAGGTCGAAAAGGCATTTTATCATAAAGCAACAATGAGAAAAACCTAAACATCCAAAACCCTAACCCCATAAGTTGAAACCCAAAAGGTTTGTGGGCCCTGATGTGGTTAGTTGATATGGAAACTTCTAGGGGGCACAAATTTTGCATACGATCTCTGTTTGGGGCACTTGGTACCCCATCAAAAAGGTCTAGTTGAGGAATACACATTTCATTCAACCTAACATCGACCTTCAACTATATGTTAGGTGTTTTCAAGACAAAATAACGTCATGTAGGGATCCAAAACGACCCCAAAAGTTTGGGACCTGAAAAAATGTAGAAAAATGACCGAGATGTGGAACCATTTTGAATTAGTGGAACATGTGGGTGGCCACCAGTATCCACCTGGATCAGTTGCTATAACAAAATTTGAACCTATCCATGAGAAACCTAACAAGTGTGATTGATGTTGAGTGCAATATTTAAGCTTGTGTGTATGATAAGACTTGATACCTCTATCTAGTTTTCAATTGTGTTCTTAGTTTATATCCTCAAGAGGCCCCAATTGCCCAATTTGGAAATCAGGGATGATTGCAAAGTTTGGCCAAGGAAAAAGTGAAGAAGTAAAAGGAGGCCTGAATTTGAACATTATGGTTGATAATCAAGCTTAGAAAAGGTTTTGTACAACTTTGTCAAGCCTGTTGAAAGGAAGGAAATGAACATTCAAACAATAAGTTAAAAATAGTTCGAACAAAAGGGGAGGCAAATTGAAGAGTTAGAAGAGATTGAAAGGAGGGATTGATTTGAAGATTGGGTCAAAGCCAAAAATTGGGACCCATTGCTACACATTATTTTCGTCATCCCTATGATCGTTAATGATGTAAACCTATTTGTGGCCTTCAGAGGGGTCAGTGGCCTGAGTTCCTAAAGAGAGAAGGGAGAAGAACTTTTCCTAAGAAAAGAAGTTGCATTTTACTATGTAAAAACCTTATAAAAAAGGAAGTTCGCAGGTTGCTATATAGGCAGGATGCGAGAATGACCCATTCTCGCAGGTTGCACTATAGCCTGGGTGCGAGGTGTTCGCAGGTTGCTCTATAGCTAGGGTGCGAGAATGCCAACACATGGGAAAAATGAGCGTTTTCTCGAATCTTCTAGAAGGAGAAGCTTCTATGGTGAGGTGGCATCCGAATGTTTTGGATCTTACTCGCTTTCATGATTTAGTGGGATCATCCTAACCTCCTCACCTTATCCTCTTCAACTTATAAAAGGAGAGGAGCTCTCATGGAGAAAGGGTTCTTTGTTCTTGAGCTTGTTAGTCTTGATTGGCTTGGAATTATTAGCTTGGTTGGAGTGGCTTTGAGATTTGCTTTGTCAAGATAGATTGTGAGTAGCTATCAGATCTATGGTCTCAGAATCCTTGGAGCAAGAAGTGTGTGGGGAACGAAGGACAGTTGGAAGGGACCGTACGACATCAAGGCAATGGTTGTAATCTCTCTTTCTCATTTAATATGATACAATAATATGTTTCTTTCCCATAAAGTTAGATCTACTTTATTACATAACTCCTTGATCATATGTATAGATTAGCTATTGAATATATAGGATTGCTTTCACTTTGGTTGGTTTGTGCTGTTTTGATCTTGACTGTATGAAAGCGTTGGAGCGAAGCAGGAGCAACAAAGATTAAGGAAGCGATTACAAGGTATGTCTCTCATTTTCACTTCCGATTTAATTCAATAGTTAGATCTAGGGAAAGCGGTATATTCTGTCTTGTTTTGTTCTAGATCCAGGTGGATCTAGGGAGATCGGTTTGTGTCCGCACTTACGAATTTATCCTATAACAAAATTGGCGACTCCACCAGGGATGGATTGTTTCCTAGTTATTCTAGTTTCCCTTGCTTTGATTTCTTGTTTTCTGGTCTCTGAGTCTGTGGGAGATCCATCTGTTGGCGATCAGAAGTCACTCCTGGATTGCTTGCAGGAGCAGAGCCTGATGCCCATCAATTTAATGTCACGATTTGTTTGTAAGGGGTGATCGAATGGAGATAAAGAATCGAGGATATATCATCCTAACTCGGGGACTGAGTCTGGTACATAAGTGACAAAGGAGGTCTTGATCCAACTTCAACCAGTGGGTTGATAAAAGGGTGAATAGGTGGAAGACCTAGTGAGGAAAATGAACAAACAACTTTGGGCAACAGGCTTACGGATATCTACAGAAGAAAGACACTAAATGCAAGCTCAGCTTGGTTCAGGGTCTCGAGAAACTGAGGAGGACTTGACTGGATCCTCCAATTCCAAGTCACTCAGCGCTGGGAAAATCACAAGAACTGACTAGAAACATCATAACTGCTACAATGATCCTATCCAACATCATCCTATAACAGCTATAGCTCGACTGGATCATCCAATTCCGAGCGATTCCAACACAGTGTAACAAAGATGTAAAAGAAACTGGCATTCATCAGGCAAGAAGTCTCAAGAGTTCATACATAACCAGAGTATCAGTGCTTCATTAAAGATTTACAACCGGGAGCTCCACTCAACCATCGATGGATACAAAAATGGCGAAAATGCCTTCATATAATCAGAACAACAACAACAGCGAAATCAAGACACTGCATTGAAAGCTTTGCATCTGCATGGTTTCTGACAGTTGACATCTGAAGGATCGTGCAACTTATGTCAGACGCAATCTAATCCTTTGACAGTTCCAACGTCGAATCGATGTGTCTTTAATTCATTGCCGTGCTTTCCTGTTATGGCGGAGGCGATGTCTAACCACCACCAACCGCTTCAATAACTGCTTCATCGGGATTGAGGATGGCCCAGCCAACTTGGCATCTTTGGGACGTGGAGGGCCTCTTGCACTGCCACCTGGAATAACTGACTGACTTGGCGAATGGGCGTGGAGGCTAGTGCGAAGAGTGGGGCGCATGATAGGAGTGGTGGTGTCGGATCATGAGGACATGAAGGAAGTGCCGAGGTGTGAGGGGGCGACAGAGGAGGGCACCTGGCGGAAGACAATAGGCGAAAAGGGGAAGAGGAAAGATAATGGACTCACGCCTTGGCGAGGTGCTGACATGGAAAGGAGCGGGACACATGGCAGGCGATGAGTGGATGATGAGGAGGGAGGAGGATTACATGGACCAAAGAGGGGAGGTGGATGGATGACACACGATGGCAGGAGATAGGTGATTCTGGGAGATGATATGATGGGAGAAAGGCCCACACAGGCTAGACACAGGGCAACTGGAAATGACGAGGCCGCGCGAGCGTCGTTGATCCGGGCACTAAGATCATGGCCGTCGGAAAGCTACATCCGC
>JASDQU010310027.1:2433-22811 GCA_032191745.1 Picea mariana | reverse complement strand
ACATCCGCTGCTGTGAGGTTAATTTGTTGCAGATTATGATAAGTCGCTGAAGGGTTACCCATGGTGAACGAAAAACACAAGACTTTGATGAGTTGGAAGCCACCGTAGAGTGTGCAGTTTGAATAGTTGTGAGTTGTGTGTTTGTATGTGTGGTGTGTGGTGAGTTTAAAGTTTTATATATATTTACGTGTTTATGTAAAAGAAAGTAGGAACTCTTGTATCTTGATATAAGCTGGCAGTCCCGGTTTCAAGAACAATTGTTCTTATGATTGGAAGTCACCTTGTATAATTGAATGTTGAGGACATTCCGTATCCAAACTGCTCTTCTAGACACTGAAGGATAGCCAAAAGCAAAAATCCGCCAGATGGAGGCATGTTCATAGAATGCATCAATAATTGACATCTTTTATTACGGAAGCCCCGATGAACCGAGTTGTCAAATTGTCCATTGTACAAGTTCATGAATGATGGTCTGAAGCATTTATGCTTTAAATGAGTTGAATGGTAAGCTCGAAAAAGAGGAAGAGAAAGAGCACAGTCCGGAGGCATCAGAGTGGGTGTAGGAGCTGATGAAGGCCAGACAGACGAAAGTTAAAGTGTTGCAATTTTTTGTAATAGTGTTTAAGTATTATAAGTTTTTTAATGTAAGCATTAAAGGGGGGTGTTAGAGATAATGCTTCATTAATGCATTATGTTGAGTTGCAGATTGGTTTGAAGATTTGTAGGAGGATGTTGAGATATTCTCTCAACCTATCCCTCCAAGAGTGGAGTTAATTGGATCTGAATCCAGCTTTATATATGTGTATTGTGTTGTGTCTATGAAAAAATAATACAATTACAGTTATCTGTTTGTGTGTAATCTGCAACTCTCTTTGTTTCTAATTTGGCCACCTATATCTTCCATGGCCACCTCTTTCAATCTTGCTCTTGTTCCTGATGCTGATGTGAGATCTCTTGTAACATAGGGATTTCCATTGACTCTAGCAGCCCATGTATCATCCATGACCACCTCTTTCAATGTTTCTCTTGTTCCTGATGCTGATATTGAGATCTCTTGTAACATAGGGATATCCATTGGCTCCAACGGCCCATGCATATCATCTATGGATTGTCCATTGAAATTGCGACCATGGTACATATGGCATGCCATAATCCATTACCATACCATACATGTAAAGAGGTCTGGTTTGGTTTGGTCTGGTCTTATCTATATCTTATAGATAAGAACAAGTATCCACACAACTTAATGCTGATGCCACTGACAACGTGTAGTGTGGTTGAAAGAGTTGTGGCGTCTTGGACTTCTTTTATCATTATCTGTCATTCAAACCACACACTCCAATCAGAGATATATTCAATATTTTGGACCTGCTTTCTTCATTTTGTTTTTATTGACTTTTAGGTGGAGTAGTTTGGGGTTGCACGTTACTGGGCTCCATATTGTGAAGTTAAACACCAACCAATCATTTGTTTCACAACTCTCATTGACAGAAGGACGCACACTCAGCTCTGCACAAACAACAACTTAAATGCGATTTGAGTTGAATTCTCGTAAATGTAATCTAAAACCTGTTTCATGTGAAATATAGATGGCTTTAAAGTCATTTTCTACTTTATATTTTTGACATCTGACTCGACATCTCGTAATATAAACCTAATCACAGTTGCCTTCATTTAAACCCTCAGGACCTTAAAGGTTTTTTTTCTTAGGCATTTATGTTTTTTTTTATTATGTTGGAATCTGAATATAAATTTGTACTAAATTACAATTTTTTGTTGTTTAATTGCATTTATGAATGTATAAATGGATTCAACTTGCTAAAAATATTTCTAGATCATTAAAATTATACAAATTTAACCATTCAAATTTGCAGATCCAACAATATCCAACCAAATTTCATGTTGACGACCGCTGGTGATGCCAGCGCAGAAACGCAGCCACCAAACTCAGCCAGAAACATGAAACGCCTTAATACTTGTGCAAATACTTTAATATTTTTTAATCAGGTAGACGTGGCAATAAGTTAGTGAACACAGTAATTTTTAAACACGATTAGGTAAATGTAAAAAAGTAAACATATAAACAGATATCTTTATAACAGCTGGGAAGTTAATGGATGAAATCAGAGCCATTCATTTATTGTGACGACTAAGAAATCTTTATAACAGCTCGGAAGTTAATGGATGAAAAGCCATTCATTTATTGTGACGACTAAGAATATTCTAGACATATTTAATCTCGTCCATACGAAATGTATTAAGAACTAAAAACCTATTAAATGTGCCCATTGTCAATAGATATACTAGGCCTAATAAATATTCCCCTAAAAATATACTGAAAAAAACTAAGATATAACACCTTTAAACTACTAAATTTTCTATTTTCTATTTTTGTTTGATTTAATTTATAATATATAATTAATATTTTAAAAATAAAATAAATTATTGAAATGGATGATTAATTAGTGTTTATTATTATTAAAAATGATACTTGAGTGCACTCCTCATACACATATATATAAGTATAGATGATCCGGTCTAAAAACCCATTTCAAATAATATATTCGTGAGCATTAATTCATGTCCATTGTTAAAAATGATATCTTATTGCACTTCCCATATATATAATTATAAATGATCCCGATCTAAAACCCAAAACCCATTTAATGATGGGTAATTTATTTATAATAAATTATAATATTATTTATTATTAATCTTATAAAAGATAAAATAAATTATAGTATTATTAATTTTTATTTATATTTTTATTTTAAAATACAATTATTAGATAATCCACTTAGACAAGAAAATCTAATTCTAAACCATTCTCATATATAATTACGAGTATGACTCAGCATAAATTATCAGTCATATAATATAAATAAAAGTAATTACGAGTATGACTCAGCATAAATTATCACTCATATAATATAAATAAAAGTAATTACGAGTATGACTCAGTATAAATTATCCCTCATATAATATAAATAAAAGTAAATAAAAGTAAATAGATGATTTTAAAGTCTTTCATGCCATATTTATTTTTAACAATTTATTTTATTTACAATATTATCTTGAATATATAATAATAATTTATACATATATAATTACGAGTATGACTCAGTATAAATGATCACTCATATAATATAAATAAAAGTAATTACGAGTATGACTCGGTATAAATTATCCCTCATATAATATAAATAAAAGTAAATAGATGATTTTAAAGTCTTTCATGTCATATTTATTTTTAACAATTTATTTTATTTACAATATTATCTTTAACAATTTATTTTATTTACAATATTATCTTGAATATATAATAATAATTTATATTCTTTAAAAAAAATATGTTATATTTATTTTTAACAGTTTATTTTATTTACAATATTATTTTGAATATATAATAATATCTATATTCTTTAGAAAAGATGAAACATATAATTGTAAAGGACTATTAGTTCATGTCCATTTCTATATTTAAAATCAACTCCACATGGATTATTAAAGGAAAAATCTAGGTAAGAATAACCATAATTTGCAGAGGAACGATACCTCTATATTCTTTAGAAAAGATGAAACATATAATTTTAGAAAAGATGAAACATATAATTGTAGAGGACCATTAGTTCATGTCTATTTCTATATTTAAAATCAACTCCACATTGATTATTAAAGGAGAAATCTAGGCAAGAATAACCATAATTTGGAGAGGAATGATACCTCTTTAGAGTTTTGTCTCATTTGAAATGTTATGATTAAAATAATATACCCCAATGACATGGCTCTATGTTTATAGGTAGGTATGTAACTCTCATTAGGATCCTCAAAACTCCATTATTATTTAACTTTTGAAAAAATGTTTTCACTATTTTTCTTAATTTTTTTTTGGGTAAGAAGAAAATGAAAGGACCTTATATTCATGTTTCCTTAAATTCTCATGTGTTAATTAGTTTTTTTTTGCCTAAAAATAAAATGAAAGGATTTTGGATTCACGCTTTCTTCCTCACTTTTTTTTAAGTAGGAAGAAAATGAAAACACCTTGGATTCATGGTTTTTTAGATTTTTTTATAATATAAGAAGAAAAGTTCTTGGTAAGCCATCCCCTTAAAAAAGGAGCTCAATTTAAGAAGAGTCATTTTTTTCATGCATGTTTTCAACAACCTTCATCAATTGAATGACCAATTTATGAGTTCAGTAAGAGCATGTAACCCTCCTTGAATGTGTACTTTCAAATGAACTTGCTCTAATTGATCATCCTAAAAAAAGGAGCTCAATTTAAGAAGAGTCATTTTTTTCATGCATGTTTCCAACAACCTTCATCAATTGAATGACCAATTTATGAGTTCAGTAAGAGCATGTAACCCTCCTTGAATGTGTACTTTCAAATGAACTTGCTCTAATTGATCATATATGCTCTTGTTTCTTGAGTTGGTTGAAGCCTTTAAGTTTGTTTGGAATTTTTTACATTATTGTTTTAAAATTAAACAAAGTTTTTTTAACTTTAAAGCATTTTTGCAACAAGATCATTTTTTTTGTTATCACCTCATAGAGTTTTCTACCAAATATTTAATCTTTCTTTTAAGGATGAACATGTGTTGCACATTTAAACTTTTTTTTAAGAATGTAAATATTATGTTATCTTGTACTATTAGTGCCCATCATTGTGTTTCAAATCACTTATACAGTCATGATAGCCAATAAAGGGCTAACAGATGTAATAAGGGACATCTAACTTTACTGGAAAAAATATCACCATCTCTGCTTTTCCAACCAAACAACCTCACGTTGACCTTTCTTTTAAAGATGACTTAGATATAATCTTTTCAATTCTAAGGAAGATATACTTCCCATTTCTATAGCTCTAAGATAGTTGGGTTTGAATTGAATGGTTGGATTACTAGATTTGCTTCCATATCTATAGTCTCTTGTATTTTACTTGACACTTTCCAAACATCTCCTCCAACCCTAGGATTGCAAATACTTCCTCAATAAAATTCTCTTCCATTAATAAATCTCTCTTGTGAATAGGTTCCATAGGAATTTATCCCCCAAGGCAATGTTCATCAACTAAGAATCTCTTAGTCCAAGTGCCCCATTCGAGGGGAACTACTCCAATTGATAATAGAGAACATCTCTTAGCATCAATTTTGCCTCCCTTCCATAGAAAGGTTCTCATATTAAGATAGCTAATTTCCTTTAGGATGCCTACATGTGCCACCAAAATAGACCTTAGATTTTAAAAATAGGAAGTAAAGGAAAACCTTTATAGAATCATCAGTCTATGTAATTTCAATGAAGTAACCCCATGTTAATCCTTGGTCTTTATTATTGGGAGCTAGTCATTAGTGATATGAGATTTTGTTGATTTAGAAATCCCTAGACAATAGTGATGATTCAATTTAATTATAAAAAAATCCATCATTTGTGTGATTTGATTTAGTGTTGAGCTTGAAGCATTACGACAATACACTTCACAATTCTTGTTATTTAATCCCTCCCCACCCCTTAAAGTTTGGAATAAATTTCCCAAAGTCTTATCATATTTTGGGGATGTTCATTGGGGGTTCCCCTTAAGAGAAGGACATCAATCAACAAATTTGGAGTGATTCAATACCTTCGCTCCTCTCACGATGTTGATTCATAAGGAGTAGGTCCATTATCCTTTCCTTTTCAAGGATCCATCCTAGGGATTCTTTCATTGAAATGTAGAGAGAGAGGGACAACAAGAATCCATTTTTTATTCCCTTAGAGGCTACATAGAATATAATCGAACTATCTTTGAGTTGGTGGGTCATCCTATTGTTTTTTGTAGCTTTGGGAGGTATTCACACAAGAGGCCAAGGTGTTAGGTATGTGGGAATATTGGTTGGCACCGAATTAGCCTTTCATTTTAGTGAAATCCACCCCATAATGAGGCTAGGGCCTCATGTTAAAGTTGATGGGCTTTGTGGGATTGCGATGAGGTGTCACACCTATTATCACTATAACAATTTTTATATGGAATCCAAGTTTCGGGACTTAGCATGAGGCTAAACTAGTGTAGAGGCGCAATAAACTGGAGGATGGGGCCATATCTAGCGGAAGGGGGCTAAGTCTAGCGGAAGTGCAGAGTTGATGGGACCCGGTGGGACACATATCTCAGGTGCAATAGATCAACGATCAAGGATCATATCGGATGGAGAACTAGCACGGAGGTTAATTATTGAAAGCGGGCCGATAAGAATACCGTGGTTTCGACTCGGGCCCACGTGGTGCCACTAGATGCATTTCGGGGAGAAAAGCAGTCTACCCCAAACCTCTTTGCCTTGCCCTCGAAATTGGGAAGCGTATATAAAGGGGGGACCCTTGTCATTATTTTACATTTTTTCAAATCGTTGGAACGTTGAAAAGTGGCGCAACCGCTCCCTTCGAACTGAAGCTCAACAATGCACCAAATTCACGCGTCTTCCGCTCATTCACAACTATTTTTCATCATCGACATGGATCCTGTCATTTTGTCTATAACAGAGCAAGATCCCCTGCCAAACGAAGAATCCCTAATTGACAAAGACTTTGATATGTTCGACACCGAAATAATCGTCTCACCTGTCTCTGTGTCCAGAGAAAATTTGTCAGATAATGCAGGGAGACAGATACCCTTTCTCGAGTCAGTCCAAGCCTCCATAGTCCCTTACGTTGTCAAAATTGCATTCCCTTTCCCGAAATTCATAGGTTGGTGCGTGAAACAATACTCACAGGAAGAGAAGTTCGTTTTAAATAAATTAGGGTCGGAGGTCTTGTGTAGAGTAGATAGCTCATCCATTCGATACGCCCTCGGCATACCAGAGCCCCCCTCCACAACGTTTGAACCCTTCGAGGAAGAAAAGATAGTTACAGTTTACAGGGAATGTCCCCCCGAAGTCAAAAACCTATTTATGTAGAAAATTGTCAAACTCAAGCATTATTCTGAGAGTCTGTCCTTGCCAATGAATGTAAATGTCATGGTTATTGAAATCCAGTGGGATTGTTCCATACTTAGTCAGATTCTAGGTTTAGATAATGACAAATATTTAGTTGAGGTCATGTTAGGTTTTCTCTTAACTTTTTCCAGTCAGAGTCCAATCAATCAGCCCACATCAGTTTTGATAAATTCATAGTTGATAATGTACACAAACAACTAGTGAACTTCTAATCACTAAATCACTTCAGGTATTACACATACTCGTCGAAGATGTTCCTGGAGACAAACAAGAGAGATTTCCCTAAAACAACATTCATCTCAACTAAATGCAAAAGAATCACAATGCTACATTTCATAAATAAGATCATGTCCAGAGTTTATAGCCTGATCTTCAACACTAGCCTGCCAAGAGTCCTGGAGGACATGAAAAGTTATTTGCAACCAAATCCAGAAAATAGAGTGGGAGATTGGGTGTTGTTCATTCATTCTACAGTAATTTGGGTATGTGGTTGTCAAGAGGCACCTTACCTTCTACATTTTTTTGACACCCAGAGTCTTTTCCCTAGAGTTCATCAGGTAAAGAATCATCTTAGAGACAAAACATTTTATGAAAATGCACAAAGTGTCCAACCTGAAATTCCCTTTCATCATAGGACCCTTTGTCGTGAAGACTAGATCCTGCTTATCTCAGATCCAGGCCAAACTCAAGGATTTTGGATTTGCAAAGCTACAAGGGAGAAGATATGATCCACATTAGGTTATATCTAAAAGAATATTGATGAGAAAACAATCCCCTTATGAACATGAGTATGTTGAAGGTTTTGACAAATTAGCAAATTTAGAAACCTGTGTTTATATGGAAGCCATCTTGCAGCCTGCTCAAACACAACAAGTAGGGCCAACCCTACAATAGATTCAGACACAACAGACCCCTCAGAAGATGATACGCCAAGTTCCCAAAGTAATTGTCTACACCAAGAGAAGTAGTTCAGAGGCCCTAGGCTCCAGTATTCAGTAGACTGCTCCCAAGAAGATAAAGATCACACAATATTCACAGATAGTAGATCTGGAGGAAGAAGAGCCTAAGGAACAAGTAAGTATGGATATGGTGGAGAGTGGCACCGACAAGTAAGAAGCTGCTAAAAGAAGCATTCCCTAAAGTGAAAGCAGTGCAAGAGCTTTCAGTAGCAAAAAAACACCTTTTGATAAAGCACCTGGAGTAGTCTACCAATCTAAAGAAGATTTAGCAAAGCAATATGCTGTGAAAGGAAGCTTGGCCATGAGTGAAATAAGAGAGTTGATACTTGAGGTAGAAAGTATTTCTCAGCATAAATCTTCTCTGTTCTCAGTAAAGGATATAGAGAAGAAGACACTCAACATAGCAGTTGCAGATGAGTATAAAGTGTCTGAGGTTAAGTTGCATTATGAAAACATCAGTTCCCCAGACAAGGTGAAATTCCACAGAAACACCAGTGACATGCTGCATACAGACTACCTGGGTTTGAGCTTGAAGATTTCAAGGTTGACAACTCATTCACTTAAATTGGAGGGACAGTTGAGACAAGAGAAAGCATCCAGTAGAGCTTGGCAGAATCAAGTCAAGAGATTAGAATCTGACGACCCTTAGGGAGTGAAAGCCTCCTTGGAGGAGAAAGACAAGCTAATCCAAAGCTTGAAGAAAAAACTAAAAATGTCTGCCACATAACATCCACAAACAACAAAACTGGTTGCTCTAGAATAAGAGAAGGAGACATTTCGAAAAGAAGCATTGAATTACAAGGCCAAAGTATTGCAGCTAGAGAAATGAAAGGTAAATTGGTCACAAGGACAGAGAGGAGCATCAGACATGGCTATTGTTGTACCTTCTATTGTAGAAACTGGGCCAAGCATTGATGGTCTGGTTCAGGCTATGTCCCAAGTTAACCTGGAGGCAGGAGAAATCAAGATCCTTAAGGGAGATATAGAAAATCTACAACAAGAAATGAGAATAAAGGATGAGAAGATGGACCTGTACCAAAAAGAGAATCAAGATTTAGAGGAAGGAGTAGACAAGTTGAAGAGAATGTTGAAGGCAAAGGACTGTTGTAGGGAGCCAAACACGTCATCTGGGATTCTATTGCTGCTGAAATTGCCAAGTTCAGGGTATACTTAAATTTCATCAATGAAAAAGATAGCATGGCCATCACAACCAGAAGAAGATGCACTGTTGTGAGTGAGACGTTGGCAAAGAAACCTTTAGAGTGGGCCCAGAATGCTATAAATATGATGAATTCCATTCCCACCACTGAACTTTAGACCATTGGGGTCAAAGACAGGACCACATTGATCATTTGGGCCAGGAAAGTTATTGCCAAACATAACTTGCTTAAATCAATCCAAACCAAGGCCATGCAGATGGAGTAGAGCATACAAGAATTCAAAGATCTGTTTGAAGAGTTGTTCGTCAATAGCCTCCCACCATTTTGGGATGTCAAAGGGAAATTGTATGATCAAGAGAAGTACAACTCTCATCTCGCCCAATGCATAAAGGATCACTCCAAGTTTGAAAGCCTAGAGGAAAACTTGAAGGGGACAAACCTGGTGGAGTATTTGACCACATATTTTGAGATCTTGACTCAGTTCAAAACAATAAAGATCAGACTGCCAGCCATGAATTATGCCTCTTACATTGACCTGAAGATCCTGATCAAGGAAATGATGGAATACGACATCCCTTCTGACTTGCAGTGGAAGGAGATAGTGCGGTTAGGCAAGACAAAATGCAGTTTCCTAGGAACCAACAACTAGCCCCCAAGTGTCATCAAATTGGCATATTCGACAAAGGACCAAAGCAAGACAGATGCCAAAGATAGAAGTTGAACAGTCAGAGAAATGGGTCGTTAGTTCATAAAACGTTTTTATTTAATCATTGTAAATCAGTTCACATGCCGAGACTATCAGTTGAAATTATTGTAGTCAGTTTTAGAAGCTGAAACGTTTCAGTTCAGCTATTGTAATCGGTTTCTAATTGAAAGGAACTCGAAATTGTATAAATGACAGAAGTTCTGAATGTATTAATGTTGGCAGAAGTGCAAGGGCACCTTTTAGTTGTTTTCTGAACTCAATTGTAAATTTTTGGAGCTGAATTGAGTACATATGCAGAAGCTTTCGAAGTCTCTATGAAAATATTCTAATGGTGGTGATATGAGTTTTTTCTCCTCTCATTGTATGTATTTCCTGTTTTCTTTAATTCCATTTGCATTTTCTTCTGTTTGAATTGAATAGTTAAAAGATCAGAATTCATCTCATGATAATCTCGGCTTAAGCAATTTAAACTATGTAATCTTCTTCCTAACTAATTCATAATTCATTTTAGTAATGCTCTGATGCAGTTACTTGTTTTCTCCTTCATCTTACACTCTGCTTAAATACAATTTACAACTCAGATTCATTGCCTCATTTAGCCTTTATCCTATGGAGAGTTCTACTAGCCAGTCATTGTTTTCATTCACTTTCATAATTTCGACACCATAGACCTAAGTGTCCCTCCCCTTCCTCGCCAACAACTTTATAAAAAACCACCAAAAAAAACTAAATCTAGCCACAGATTGCCAAAGAAACATCAAGTGACATGAGAGAGACCTCTCTAAGCTAAGCAAGCTAGTGCCCCAGCTCCAAAGCTGGTTGAAACAGTTACCTCTGTCGTTTGTCTATCATCCAGACAAAATTTACAGAGTGCTAACATTCTAGCGTCGTTGTCAGGGAGCAAAAGAGAAATATTCCTTGGGAAAAGAACGAATTAAAGATTTAGTTTTGATTCCTAAGGGTGACAGTGAATCAAATACCTTATTGACTGAGATTGTTTTTACCTTGGCGTCTCCATTACCAAGAGACCAATTGCACCAAGTAGTTTGAGCTAGAAATCCTGGCTCCCAAGAGAATTCACACTAGGAGAAACCCAGACCCAAAAGCTACAATCCTTGTGTCTGATCCTGAAAAGCTCGTACATAAAAGAAAAAAAAGGCAAATAAGTCCAATTTTGCGTTTAGAACGATATCTATCCTTGCCAAAAGATGGAGTAACAAGCATCGAAGATATTGAATTTGATGTAAAATTTGAACAAACTCTGTTTAGAACTAAATCTGAATCTTGTTTGAACGAGGTCATATTTGACGAAAAGAGATTCCAAGATTTGATTTTGGCTGCAGCAACGAATCCTATAGTGATTCATACTCAGAACCAACAACCACTCCAACCCCTCACAACATCCATGGCAGCTAGATTTTCTCCTCTTGTACTTCCTGCTCAGTTACATGATCTACCTCGGGAATATAATCTAAGGATCAAACTGTATGATGCTGAAGGTAGTGTGTCATCCCAGAAACATCTAGAATAGTTCAATGATTTTATAGACTTGGAAGAAGTAGATTTTGAAGATGCGAAAATGAGGTTGTTTGCACAAAGTATTGCAGGGGAAGTGAGGAAGTGGTTCAGAGCTCTTCCTGTAGCTAGTATCATAAATTTTGAGGCCTTTGAAACTAGTTTCCTTGCAAAATGGGGTGACAAGAAAAATCCCCTTCAGTTGTTGACTCAATATAACAACATGAGGAGGTTAGCTAACGAAACAGTGAAGGATTTTTCAGCCATATTTGTAAAGGTCTATAATCTGATTCCTACTGAGGTAAAACACCCCCCTAAAGCTGCTCAACTCAGATATGTTGATTCTTTTGAAAGTCATTTTTCTTTGTTATTTAGGGAATGAAGATCTGCTTCATTAGATGATATGATGACTTATGCCATAGAAGTTGAGGTAAATCTATTGGCTTCAGGAAATATCAAATCTAAGTCTGACAGGGACATGAACAAAGCTCAAGATAGGGCACAACCTTCAACCTCACAAACATTAGAAGAAAGGTTTGAAACGATGATGAGAACCATGGAGAGAATGATGGAGATAATGGCTTTAGATAATAGGCCTAACACTAGAGAACAGGTTGATGGTCCGCCCATAAATCAGAGAAGACCAACAATCCCACAAATCAGACAAAGAGAACAAAGAAATCAGGGGAATCAGGGAAATCAGGTACACCAAAGAAATCAAGGGAATCAGGAAAATCAGGGGGACCAACAAATAAGGCCTCCTTTTCAAAATAATTATGTGAATGAGAATTATGACGGATATTTTGAAGACAACATGAACTGTTGTGATGATAAAGAAACATAGGTATTTTTTTCTAAAGAAGAACATGACCAGTTCATGGATGAAAATGAGATCTTCATGCAAGATGAGGAGGAAAGGTTAATAGTAGAAAGTGAAGATTACCAAGAAGGATTCCAGAATGCCATCATGCAATTCCAAAGAAAATACAATCTTCAAAATCAGAAAGTGCTTGCAAATTCCCCAAATGGAAATGCACCAAAGGGAAACCCCACCAAAGAAGCTTAGAGAAACATACCCTCTTCAAGTCAGCCGAAAAAAGACTCTATTGCAAAATATGTTGTGGAAAAAGGAAAGAAGAAAGAACATCCCCAGAAGAAAATACTATAAACAGGGAAAGAAATAGTCACCAAAGAGGTAGAGAAAACCCCATCCTCCTTTAATTTTGAAAGTGAGATGGCCAAGATTAAAATTTCTGTACCATTCAATGAATTGATCAAGAACAATGAATATATAAATCAGATCATCAAGATGCTTAAGATAGAACAAAATTCTAACACTTTGAACATACAAGATGATCACCCGACCATCTTATTTGGCCCACGAGTAGAAGAAAATAGTGATGCTGAAGAGGTCCCCCCTTTCTATGTCAGCCTAGAAATCCATTATATGACTATGCACAATGCCATGTTGGATTCAGGAGCATCCGATAACCTAATTCCCAAGGTGGTCATGGACCAACTAGGCCATGACATCACAAGGCCTTACAAAGATCTGTTTTCTTTTGATTCAAGGAAGGCGAAGTGCCTAGGTCTTATCAAAGATCTGGTGGTGTCTTTAGCCCAAATCCCAACAAAGAATATGGTCATGGATGTAGTGGTTGCTGATATTCCTCCCAAGTTTGGCATGTTGTTATCCAGGTCATGGGTTGCAAAATTGAAGGGAACTCTCCAAATGGACATGTCATACACCACCATCCTTGTCTTTGGTTAAGCTAGAAGATTATATAGAGAGTTTTTTCTCAAATACATGGTCAACAACAAGTCACAACCAAGTAATCATCCCATCTATGCTATGGAAACTGAGTTGGGGTCTTCTATTTTCTTCAATGATTTATGTTTTGAAGAGGAAGGGCTAGAAATTGATATGGCTAACAAAGATAGATCTGACCAACAGATTGAGAAGTTTTTAGAGAAGCAGGACAATGCATAAGATCATATGTGGAATATGAGTTTCGATGGAGCTGCCAGCAGAGAGGGAGCAAGGGCTGGCATATGGATCAATTACCCCAAAGGAAATTCAAAACTGTGTTCCTACAAACTTGTTGATTGCACGAATAACATGGACGAATATGAAGCATTAGTGTTGGGATTGAAGGTTTTGAAAGAGCTGGGTGCCAAAATAATAGTTTTACATGGATATTCTGAGCTAATTATCAATCAAATCAAAGGTATATACCAAGCCAAACATCCCAGACTAAGGGAATATAGGAACCTAGTGCTAGATCTTCTTGAGAAATTTCCAGAGTATAATCTTTTAGTAATTCCAAGAGGGAAGAATCAGATTGTTGATGCCTTGGCTACTTCAACATCGGTCTTCAAAATTCCAATTTTCCCTAACAAAAAATATGAGATTGAGGTCAAGCACAGGCCAGCAGTACCAGATAATATTAAGTACTAGAAATTTCTTGAAGATGAAAAACAAATAAAAAGCTTCCTCAAGATGGAGAATGAATTTATGAATCTGAACATTGATGAAGAATACTGTGATGAAGAGGTAGATGTAGATGCCTTCACAAAGGATGGTTACTTCAACAATCAGATTGCAGGTAGAGATATAGTTCATCTGAAGAGTAACATCATTCCCAAGGGTCTGGTCCCATTGGAGAAACTCTTTGATAATAATGATGTGGCCAGGAGTCCAAAAATTACAGTAAATGAAGGAGATGTTGAAGATTGCAATATCGGGACTCAGGAGGATCCCAAGATCATTAAGCTGTCTAGAACCCTCAACCCTGAAGTCAAGGAGAAATATATCAATTTAATGAAATAGTTCCCTGATGTTTTTTCCTGGAGCTATGATAACCTGAAAGTTTATGACACCAGTATAATTTAGCATGTGATCCCAATCAAAGAAGATCACAAACCTTTCAAACAAAAATTAATAAGG
This sequence comes from Picea mariana, assembly GCA_032191745.1. Classification (NCBI taxonomy): domain Eukaryota; kingdom Viridiplantae; phylum Streptophyta; class Pinopsida; order Pinales; family Pinaceae; genus Picea; species Picea mariana. The sequence goes on along the minus strand of JASDQU010310027.1, from coordinate 8,562 downwards.
ATAAACCCTTTGTTGCTGCTCTTGATTGAGAAAGAGGTTAAGAAGCTATTTGAAGCCAAGATCATAGTATCCCTGAGGTTTTCTAAATGGGTGGCAAATTTGGTGCCAGTCAGAAAAAAGAGTGGAGAAATTAGGTTGTGTGTGGATTTCATAAATATGAGCAGGGTGTCTCTAAAGGACAATTACCCACTACCTAAGATGGATCACATTTTACAGAAAGTGGTAGGTTCTCAGAAAATGTCAATGTTGGATGGTTTCTCTGGATACAATCAGATTATGGTGCACCCTGATGATCAGGAAAAGACAACATTCACAACACCATGGGGAACATTCATGTATGCCAAGATGCCTTTTGGGCTCATGAACGTAGGGGAAACATTTCAAAGAGATATGGACATAGCTTTTGCTGATGAAAAAGTCAAATTCATTGTTATCTACCTAGATGATATCACTATGTATTCTGTTTCGGATGAAGAACACCTTAAGCATCTAAGAACGACATTTTAGTAGTGCAGAAAGTTCAGTATCTCATTGAACCCCAAGAAATCAAATTTCACCATGGAAGAAGGAAAGCTGTTGGGCCACATTATTTCAAAAGAGGGGATAAAGGTAGATCCTAGAAGAGTTGAGGGAATCTTAAAAATTGGCATACCCAGAAGTAAAAAAGAGGTGAAATCTTTCTTGGGAAAAGTGAATTTTCTTAGAAGGTTTATCCCTAACCTAGCTGAAATCATAAAGTATATTACTAACATGCTCAAGAAAGGAAATGAAATAAAGTGGATCCCCGAAGCCAGAAAATCTTTTGAAGACATTAAAGTGGCATTGACTAAGGCTCCAGTACTAGCCAGTACTAATTTCGAAAAGGACTTCATATTATTCTCTTTTTCCTCAGAGCACACAATTGTTGGTGTTTTACTACATAAAGATGAGCATAATTTTTAGAAGCCCATAGCATATTATAGCAGGACATTGAGGGATGCCCCCTTGAAATATGATATCATAGAGAAGCAGGCATATGCACTAGTCAAGGCCTTGAAAGATTTCAGAGTTTACTTCTTGCATTCTCATACTACTACTTATGTGCCCACTAGTTTTGTGAAAGACATCTTAACCTAGCCTGATCCTGAAGGAAAAGGGGTAAATGGATAGCTGTGCTCTTAGAATATGACCCTGAGATCAAACCTACAAATTTGATCAAGGGACAGGGGCTTGCAAAGCTGAGGGAACAAAATAATTGTGAACTCTTAGGAATGAATTTCATGGCTAACTTGTCCACATGTACAGAGGAAGAAATAGCTCCTCAAATATCACAAAAATTCCTTGACTCCCCATGGGATACATATATCATTTATGTGTTGAGAAATTTGCAGGCTCCTCCTGAATTGAGTAAAACGAAGGCCAGATTTTTAAAGCTGAAAGCAAAAAAGTTTTGTATAGTAAATCAATCTCTATATTGGAAGGATCTAGGGGGAATTTTGTTGAGTTGTTTGTTGGAAGGAGAAGCAAAGAAGACCATCAGAGAGTTCCATAAGGGTGACTGTGGAGGCCAACATTATTGGAAAACCACTGTTTATAAGATCTTGAGGGCTGGGTTATATTGGCCTAGCATTTTTTTGATGTCTATAAAGAGGTTTCAAGATGTCATGAATGTCAAATTTTTGATGGGAAAATAAAATTACAGCCTCTGCGTTTGAAACCCATCTCTGTTGAAGAACCTTTCAGATAGTGGGGCCTTGATTTTATAAGAGAAATATATCCCCAATCCTCATCTCAACACAAGTGGATTCTGATAGCAACAGATTACTTCACTAAGTGGATTGAGGCAGTTCCCACCAGGCAGGAAACATATGATGTTATCATCCATTTTTTGGAAGACAATATTTTTTCCAGGTTCAGATGTCCACTCAAAATCATCACAGATAACACAGTAGCGTTTAAGTCCAAAATGATGGAGAAATTTTGAAATGAATACAACATAACTCTGGGCCACTCCACCTCTTATTACTGTCAAGGCAATGGGTTGGTTGAGTCATCAAACAAGAGCTTGACCAAAATTATAAAAAAGTTGTTGCAAGATAACAAAAAGGCTTGGCACAAAAAGCTCATCCATGCACTATGGGCTGATAGAATCACCCCAAAGAGATCTATCACCACCTCACCTTTTCAGATTGTTTATGGCACATAGGCTATTTTTCCTACTACATTGGGGTTGCGAGTGATGAGGTTGTTACAGGAATATGATGCAGAAATAGATGTCGCTCGAAGAAGAAAGGATGAACTAATCAATGTCTAGCAAACCAGGGAGAAGGCATTCAACAATGCTCAGCTACACCAAGACATGATCAAAAAGGATTTTGACAGGAATACCAAGGAAGATGACTTCAAACCGTGAGACTTGGTATTAATATGGGATGCCAGAATAGAAGATAAGGGAAAGCATGGGAAATTTGACCATCTATGGCTGGGACCATTCAAAATTGCAACATACCATGGAAACAATGCTTATATGATACAAGAAATTAATGGAGACATTGTTGGAGGAGGGCCTGTGAATGGAAGGTTCCTTAAGCATTATATCTTTTAAGACAATCATCACCTTTTCCATTCATTGTACATAACCGTTTTCATTTTTTGCATGAATAAATTGAAATAAAAACAGTATAGTTGAAACCCGAGTTGAAGGCCTTGAGTTATGCTGGATAGATTTTGAATTTTTGATTAAAGGTTGATAGATTCAGATTGCAGTAATAGATCATAGCTCAATGGGTAGGCACTTGGTCTACCGTTCTTTTCTACCTCGCAGGGAGGATAACATCCCCAGTTGGAGCCCATGTTATCACTATAACAATTTTTATATGGAATCCAAGTTTCGACACTTAGCGTGAGGCTAAACTAGTGTGGAGGCGCGATAAACTGGAGGATGGGGCCATATCTAGTGGAAGGGGGCTAAGTTTAGCGGAAGTGAAGACTTGATGGGACCTGACAGGCCACAGATCAATAGTCAGGGATCATATCGTGCGAAGAACTAGCGCGAAGGTTAATTCTTGAAAGCGAGCCGATAAGAATACCGTGGTTTTGACTCAGGACCACGTGGCGCCACTAGATACATTTTGGATTGAAAAGTAGTCTACCCCAAACCGCTTTACCTCACCCCTGAAATCGGGAGACGTATATAAAGGGGGCACCCTTGTCATTATTTTACATTTTTTTCAAATCGTTGGAACATTGAAAATTGGCGCGACCGCTCCCTTTGAACTGAAGCTCAACAGTGCACCAAATTCACCCGTCTTCCGCTCATTCGCATATATTTTTCATAATCGCCATGGATCCTGTCGTTTTTTCTGTAACAGAGAAATATCCCCCACCAAACGAAGAAGCCCTAATTGACAGAGACTCTGATATGTTTGACACCAAAATAACCATCTCACCCGTCTCCATGTCCAAAGAAAATTTGTCAGATAATGTAGGGAGACAGATACCCTTTCTCGAGGCGATCCAAGCCTCCATAGTCCCTTACGTCGTCAAAATCGCATTCCCTTTCCCAGAATTCATAGGTTGGTGCGCAGAACAATACTCATAGGAAGAGAAGGTTGTTTTAGATAAATTAGGGTCGGAGGTCCTGTGTAGAGTAGATATCCCGTCCATTCGATATGCCCTCGTCATACTAGAGTCCCCCTCCACAACGTCTAAACCCTTCGAGGAATAAAATCTAGTTACAGTTTACATGGAATGTCCCCTCGAAGTCAAAAACCTATTTCTGTAGACAATTGTCAAACTCGACCATTATTCTGAGAGTCTGTCCTTGCCAAGGAATGTAAATGTCATGGTTATTGAAATCCAGTGGGCTTGTTCCATACTCAGTTAGATTCTAGGTTTAGATAATGAAAAATATGTAGTTGAGGTCGTGTTAGGTTTTCTGTTAACTTTTTTCCAGTCGGAGTCCAGTTAATCAGTCTGTATCGGTCTTGATAAATTCATAGCTGATAATGTACAAAAACAACTAGTGAAGTTCCAATCACTAGAGCACTTTAGGTATTACACATACTTGCTGAATATGTTCCTGGAGACAAACAAGAGAGAGTTCCCTGAAGTAGCATTCATCTCAACTGAATGCAAAAGAATCACAATGATTATTTTCATAAATAAGATCATGTCCAGAGTTTACATCTTGATCTTCAACCCCAGCCTGCCAAGAGTCCTGGAGGATGTTGCCACAGGGGTAGACCTAGGTTTCAACGCTAAAGAGCGCACCAACAAAGCCCTTACTACCGGCCCTTTCGGAAACACTTGCGAAGCAGATGAAGTCTCACCCGAGGTAGAGGCAAGGGTGGTTGCAAGACTCAGGTGTTTGCAACCTTAGCTGGGACACAGATCTGTGATTATATCTTTTACAGGGCACTTAGCATAGATCATTCATCAATATTTAACCCTTATTATACTTCCCAGACAACACAGAGCTTCCCGAAGAATACTCAGATTTACAGTGTTTCAACACTTAACCATAGTAACCTAGATCATATCCAGTAGATTATCACTAAGCATCCTCATACACATCAGATCTAACAATCATATATATCTAAGAAGCATAGAACATAAGTGGATATATCAAAGCACATAACATAAGCACATATAAACACATTGAACCAAAGAACAGAGCATAACACACAGATTTACGTGGTTCCCCCCCCCCCTGGGGCTACGTCCACAAGATCTTCTTCTTTATTATCATCTTCAAGCTGTTACAAGCACAAAGCCTCCAAAACCCTTCTTCACATAGGACAAAATATCTGCGTGGCTCGCTAGATCCTTCTTCCTTGCATTACAACACTTAGCTTTCTATATCAACCACACAATAACTTGCACTTAGCCTTGCAAGCCTTACACAGTTCGCACAGAGAACTTATTCGACATCACATAAATGCACTACCAATTGCACTAAGCAATCACATCTACTACTTCTTACATTTCCTATCCGTCTATTTATACATTACAAAAGTGGGCCTAAGCGTGGGTAAGCCCACTGGCCGACATCCCTTTCCATTACATTAACCCAAAACCCTAAAAGGGGCCCAAAAGTGGATCGAGATCCCATGATCTTTGCTTTGCCTGGCGCTCCATCTTTGACAAGCTGTCAAAGTCCCAAAAATGGTCAAATATGACCAAGTGTTCCTCAAAACTTGTTCAAGGGCCAATAGGCCCGCAACACTCACCTATGACTCGTCCTGAGTCACTCAGGTTTGACCAATTCTGCTTCGAATTCCTCGAGCTTGGCTCGAGTTGCTTCGACCTGCTGCATTGCTACTGCCTCTTGCTCGGTGAACTCCTGGATGAGTGCCTCATTCACCAGACCTTCTAGGCATTGTTCTGTTGTATTCACAACCTATTCAAGTTCTACTCCTTGGCTTTAAACTTCAGTGAATAGTTGGCATGCCTTTTCTTGCACTAGTTGAAGTCATTGAGAGACTTCCACTACTTTACTGTGAAGCATGTGAATCTGTTGTTGGGTTGTGCATTGCTCTGGAAACCTCTTCATTCTCTCTATGGGTGATAGGGCCTTCAACTGCACCTGTAACTTTTTGACGTCATACTTCACCTCTTGGAGCCATGACTCCAATTTATGTAATTCTGGGTTCTCGGTTAGGTTCTCGTAGATCGACACACTTCTGCTACTTAAATGTTTGCATTCCTCAGTGAGTGATTTAATCCTTTCTACGATGCTTTGGGTAGTTATTTCTCGTTGGTCATTCACTTCTTGTGGGGTCCGTTGTATGGTCTGAAGCTCTAAGTCCACGACTCTTTGTTGAAATTGCTGAATAACTTCAGTAGGCTTCATCACTTGGCGTTCTATGGGGTCCTCTGCCTTCTGTTCTAAGCTGGTCACAGAGCGAAATGATCTGTTGACTGCTTCTTCAATCCCAATCTGCTTCGTGAGCAACTGCTCTTTCTCTTTTTGGATCTTGGCTCTGTCTTCTTCAAATTTCGCTTGGAGAGTGTCCTTCTCTTGTTGCGCAGCTCAATGTTGCTTGATGATTTCCTCTAGTGCTTTCTTTAAGGCCTATGTGGCCTGCACTGTTTCTTCCTGTGCCTTCCGAAGGCATACTTCAACTGTGTCAGCAATCTTGTAGAATT